>PNEQ01027162.1:0-63207 GCA_003012365.1 Medauroidea extradentata
GAGCATGATGACGTGAGGTCGACGACAGCATCACATTATCCTGACGCCAATCGAGTCTAATTGTACTGTAAGTAGAAATGTCAATAAGATCATAAATAAATATTTTGAAGTATATTAAATACAGAGAGGTCGATTTCATCTGACGTTCTTTCAATAATGTTGTATTCAAATAGGAAAATACACGGAACTACATGCGACGTATCGCTACCAACCATACAAGCAGTAAAGTAACTATTGCTAATGATGACTTATATGCAGTAATAGCTAGTGATTTTTTTCAAAGGTTAAATCTTTAGTGCTCACTTTATCCCGAATGACCTATACTTGTCGCGATAGAGAAATAACTTCGTGACACTGGTTCTCTTTCACTGATTTTGTGTAGTCAGAGCCTGCTAAATTTTTAATCCTTATATGAGATTCAAATTTCAGTACTTCAGAAAAGTAGGCCTACAATATGATGTGCTAGTCTATTAAGTTACTCATAGAACAAGTAACTTGTTTGTGTTTAAAAACCAATGATTTTTGTAAACGTGAAATGTTCTCCTGTGGTATAGCCAGAGGAGATGAGGCTAAAAGGGCATTACCGCAAAAAAAAACTGAAAATCTCAACATTTAAAATATTAATATAATTCAGTTTTAACCCATTTAAACCCGTTTTCAACACTTGCTAGTACAAATGTCCACTAAATACAACACCTTTAATTTAATTTACTACCTAATCGAAGACTACTGGAGGTGGGTAACATTTACTCAAGTCCAATGGAACCAGACAACGTCGAACATGTATGTGCTGTACCGGATAAGTTAATGTTGACATCAATGGACTGAACTTTACCCATTGGAAATAAATCTCAACTGTGTTTATTTTCCGTGTTGGTTGCTACCTGTAGAACAGTAACAGTCCAATGTTAAGTCAGGAGTGAGAAAGAAATGGATGCATAAAAAAAGTATGTCAGCTAACAGAGGATTTAAAGAAAATACTTTGAATGACGCTTTTTATCAGCTGAAAGTATTAAAAAGGTACGGCATACGGGCGAGACTAATGCACGTGTCAATAATAACACCGCCTTTATGAGAAGATCGCTAAACAGTGGGTTGTGTTTTCAGAGTATATTTACGGAACTTAATGTAGTGAGCCTACAAATGTATTTGTGGAGAAGAAAAATGCAAAATCAAACTAATGCTTCTCAGTTTCCGTTTTACAAATATGGTTGGGTTTATCGTAGACTCTGGATGAGGAATTTGTTTAACGTTTTTAAAAGGATTCCAAAGACATATTTCTAACAGGTGTGGTGCATGTTTAAAAACATAAAAGCATAGTTTTAACTATGTGTGCTCTTAATATTTAAATATATTAGAACAAGGTTGAGCAGTTTGGTGTTAACCACACGTGACATGATACATCACCGTCCTTGCTGCGCCAAGCGAGCAGTTCTGTTCAGGTGACTGTCTGGACAGGCCGCCAAGCTGAAGTGAGTGACGTAGCGTTCCAGTCTCCTCTCGCTTAAGGTGACCGCCTGAGCTGGCCGCCAAACGGCGTGTACAGCTTAAGTCCACAAGATTATTCGAAAACACCGTTCACCGTGCTTATGAATAGCATTCAGAGAACGTTTCACATGTGTATACCCATTTAAAGTTCACTACTATTCACATTAAAGTATATTTTCGGGTGGACAAAAATGGTGAAAATGGGCGTTTTATGTTTTATTTTTTTAGGTTTGAAATTCTTGGTGCAGAATTTTTACACGGTGTAGGCGAGCGCAATGCATTTTTTTCCCTTCAGTATTACGTTAATAAAATAATTGGGTCATCATTGAATGGCTCATAGAGGCTAGTTGTCGGCGAGAAGAATTCACACTAGTTCAGTGATCTGTGTCTAGGGTGAGTGAAAGATTTTGGTCATCGCTTAACATCGAAGTCTTTAGCGCTGGTAAGGGGTGACATGAGGTGAGTATGTAGCAGCACCGGAATGAATGGGCGGGGGAAACGTGAGATCCCCGAGAAAACCCGCCAACACCGGTATCGTCCGGCACGATTCCCACATGAGAAAATCCGTGGACCGACACCGCTGGGAATCGAAGCCGGTGGGAGGCAAATGGTCTGACCATTCGGCCACCGCGGCCCCATCTGTGCCTAGGGGCTAGGGGGAGGTGCGATGCGCGTGCTGTGTCGACCTTACTGGCTCTGCACTTCTAGGCCTCGAACGTGCACAAATACTTCCACCTAGACTGGCAGCGCTGAGTTGTATACGTTCCTCTGCAAGCTGTAGTTCTAATTAGATATTACACAGTATTTAATGCAAGGTTCAGAGTTGCCCGACTTCTTGCAACCTTACCAATTTTCTCTCGTTTTGTCTGTCTCTTACCTCGACCGCAAGTGCCCTGTCGATGCATCACGTAGACCTAAAAAAAGGCATTTCCTGCGCCGGAAATACCAGCTTGCATCATCGAGTGTCTTGCCAGCAACAATATCGGCCATCGCCACGCCCGCGAGGATAACTGAAGAAACCGGACTGCGGCAAATAACTACAGGTATCAAACAATGTACACGGAGGTTTCTCAGGCAGCTTTCTACATGGTGGCAGGATTAAATACTAATAATGACGCAGAAATTGTGAATGGGACAACTGGATACTTTGCCGGAACCAGCTCACGTTGCGCATTGCGGTGAATAAACATTGTCAGTTTTAAACACTGCCGTGGGACTTCCGATTTCGACAGTTGGATTTTGAAATTGTAGTCAGTGGGTTAAATCATGGCCGTCTTAAGGTGTCGCTCATTAGTTTAGCAGTGGTTTCGACATTTTTTTTATAGTAAATTAATACATGTAGGCCCTATCAAAAATTCATTCTAGCAGTTTTAGCACTTATATATCATAGTTTGTATCTGAATTTTTCTGTTGAAATACACCAAACAGATTTTTAGATTTTTGCCCCTGAAGTAGCACATATTTTATTGTCAAAATAAGCCAAAATGAAGCAAAATAATTTTTTGTTAGCAAACGGTACATTATTTAAAATAAAAACGCTCTGGCAAAATTGTGTACACAGTCTGAAATACTTTTAGAGTATTTGGTTAAAAAATATTTAAATTATTTGCAATTGTTTGAAATAAATGAAAGATCATGAGCATCATGGCCTTAAGTAGAGGGCCGGAGTCTTTGAATATGGCAACGCTGCATTCAGGGACCTGCTGTCGCTACTTGGCTACCCCTGTCTGTGTAGCGAGTTTACGTGCAGTATTAGTGGCATATAATCGTCTACACAGACTAGGGCAGCCAATGAGTGACCGGCAACAGGCCACCGATGCGTCGTTGCCACGTTCAAGACTCCGCCTTCCTCTTAAGACGGCCGTCGTTAAATTGTTTAAGTAATATTTTAATTTTTACTAAATTTAAAAATGTATTATTAGAGATAGTAAATTTCGCGAAAATATTTTTGCAGCACTTTGATTCAGTGCCTTACATGCGCACCCGCATCTCGGTTTTGTGGTCAGTGATTGGATGCTGTAACAACCAGCGTCACAGACGTGATGTGTCGCAGTTAACCGTATACTGATTGGCACAGTCAAATGAATGACAATTCTGCACTAAAGACTCTTGTCAATAGCCATGAAGTTGAGCTGCAGGTCTGCACATAAGGCACTGAAACAAAGTGGGGCAAAAATATTTTCACCAAAAATTCCTGTCCCTATGTATTATTGTTTACAATATCATGTAACGTTGTTGTTATATGTCGACCGAGCAGTATTTATAAACGCCGCTAGTCAAGTTGAAGATGATGCGTAAGAAATAGACGTGCGACTTATAGTGCCAAAGCTCGGTACTGCAAGATTCGATTAATGCTTAGAGGCAATGGAAAATAGCGGAAATGTTTAAAATAGTCTCCAATAAACTGTATTATATTAACCGTGACACGTGTGAACAGTTTTGGGACAAATCACACACGCTGTGTGTCCAAGCTGTGCAGTTCTAACTGGGACTGTTGTAGAGAGAACAAAGCTACAAATAAACGATAGCCAATGTTAATACGAAACATTCAGTGTCATTTACATTACGTTGGAGCCTAGCAAACAGTCAACTATTCCCGCGATTTTCCAGTGTCTCTATTAATGCTATATTATTCAAGTCGCGGAATGTAAGTTTTATAAATATGTAATCTCTGAGATTTTAATTGGTCGTAATACTGATCGCAAAAAAGAAACTACGTTCATTGTCAATTATGGAAAAAATATTTAGCAAGCGCCCATGGAAATGATCAGATAATGCAATTCCCTCGTTTAATATGACAAGAGCTGTTCCAAATTGTTGCTACACGGTTCACTCAATTAAACAAGCTGCAGGTAACAGGAAACTTCAGTTATGGTTCATTTACTTCCAGCTCAGAACTACGGATGTTTGCAGACTATTTTGTTGACCGCGGTAACGCCCACACGAAACACTCAGTATAATTGAAAGTTGCCTTTGTTCCGTTGACAGTAGGTCGCCTCCAATTATTCTATAAAACATGGTGAGGGTATATCTACTGGAGTGGGATTGCGACAACCTACATTTATATGCAATAGCGAAGCATAAAACGTAGTTCAAGTGCTGAGAATACTATTCTTTACTCACTCTTGGAATGCAAATTTAACGCGTTAGTTTAAACAACAAGATGGAATATTGCGCAAAGTATGTGTGTATATAACAATACACATATCCGTACATACGTATACACTCATATAAATATTAGCTACACGGCCGTGACATTGCCCGCATTCTTTTAAAAAATATTAACATTGTTGTGATCTGGGTTCGATTCCCGGAAGAGTGAACCGGATTTTCAGCGTAATAATTGTGCATGGTTGGTGACTTTTCTCAGGGATCTCCCGTTTTCTCAGACCTTCATTCCAGAATTTTCTCCATATCCACATCATGTCACCCTTCACCGCTCTCAAAACCAAAGCTGTTAAGGCGAATTGAAGGGGGAGGGGGGCACCGAAAAATTTAATTGGTTTAGTAATGTTTATATTTGTACGCGATATGGTTAGTTTTGTAAACATTCATTGCGACTATTTTTAGAGTAATGGCAATTTTTTAGCTTTAAGAGTTCTTGTACATGTCAAAGTCTAAATTTGAAATTTGCGTAAAACGGTTTTATACTAGAAAGGAAAACCAACTGACTTAGAGAAATGAAATAAATCACACTGAAGAAAATTATCACGGAGTACACCAAGACTTGAACAAAAAACGTATCGATTATTTCGTATTTTAAAAAAATAGTAGAAAACAAAACATTTCCATCTATCGGAAACTTTTAAAAATACAAAATAATATCCCGTGCTGTTTTTATACATGTTTCGGTGTACTTCGTCACACTGATTTTCAGTGTAAATTATTTCATTTCTCTAAAAGTCAGCTATTTTCCCTTTGTATCATAAAGCCGTTTTACGCAAATTTGTACTTCGACATGCCAGTACACAAAAACTATGATAGCTAAAAAATTTACATTTCTGTAAAAAGTGTCACAATATGTGTCTCCAAAACAAACCCTTTCTCATACAATTGTAACATTAATTAAAACAAATTAAATTATCGTTGAAACTCCCTCTTAAAAGCCGTTCAAACATCACAACTCAACTGCCCCCCCCCCCCCTCACGACTACGCCCGCTATTCTTTTTTAACATTTTACAACGTTGCTGTACACTTCAAATAGAACATTTACTCCTCTGCCATTTGCCTTTAATATGTGCGTATATAATATCATAGCTGTTTACTGTCTTCTTGCCTTACACGTGATTCGAACCGTAAACATCCTACCAGTATCCTAAACACCTACGCCAAGATTCTAAATACTATAGAGACCAGTACCTGATAGCTCTATGCTAATAACAAAAGGAAGTGCGAGAAAAATAACCAAGTGGCAAGATATTGCATTTCTGTTGACGTAAACTTTTCTATGTTTTGCGTGCTTCTATTTTTGAGTCATTGTTTTTAGGTTGTAACAATGAAAACTGATTATTCGTTGAGGACAGAATTTTTTTCTTCGCATTGTAATGTTGGCAGCGTAAATCTTTAATTAATAAAATTAAGTGTGCTGTTATATGTTGGCAGGAGGAGTAAATACAATTAGCGTTCTCCTAGCATTGCACATACTGTCCGATACATTGTCATAATAATTTAAATGAGTAGGCTATGTACAGATCCGTGATCAAAGAGGAATACGTATCAATAGGACGGCAAAAAGTAACAACTTTTAAATTATTTATCCGCGGCCGTACATTGCTTTTCGGAATTTCTGGAATATTTTGCAGCCTTTTGCCCGTTAATTAATCTAAAAAGTTTGAAACCCACAGAGAATTAATCGTAACTATGCTGTAATTTTTATAGACCTCAAGCCGGTATTACGATGACTTCACGTTCATTTTACTTTAACTTTCACGTAAGCATCACTGTACACTTACGTTCACTATCACGTATCGAAAAGCTTGTCGATGTCAAACTTTTAAGTTTAAGTGATACGTGAAGTTATACCACGTGATAGTCTGGGCCAATCACATTTAGGAGAGTTGTTGTATCATGTTGTCTTTGATTGTATTTTGAGTTTTTTCCCTCTGGTTATTTTTTTTTTTTTGGTACCGTACAGTGGGTATGCTTTGCACCAGCATGTGTAACTTTGCACCACCAAAAATATATTTTCTATGCTGACAGTTGAAAGACAAGTGATTGAATTCGATGATATTAAATTATAGTTTTTTAAATAACCAGTCGTGAAGTGTCTTTATTTCACCAAACGACCTAGAAACAAATATTTTTGGTGGTGCAAAGTTACCCATGCTGGTGCAAAGTATACCCACTTTACGGTACGTAATAATGTTTAGGCCTAACAGTTTAGACAGCTTGTATTATTTTGCGAATAATTTCACACACTATTTAGGCGTTAACGTAACGACCAGATACAATTTATTAGAATTATGATATGTATTGTATTTGTATCTTACATAAATAATTTCAGGAGTTATAATTGCTTCATAATGTATTAAAATGTCATTATAGCCTTTATTGTGAGCTGTTAAGAGGCCCTATTAATTTAATTTCAAAGCTCTCTAATATCACACTCGACGACTAATTTCCCAACATTTTTCATTGCCTGCTTACGGCTTACGTGATGGATCGTAATATGGCACCTCAATTGATCACGTATTACGTAAACGTCAGCGTGATTAAGTGGTAAGTGATACGTGAACGCGAAGTCATCGTAATCCCGGCCTTAGAGGTTGAATTTTAAAAACGTTCTGAAACGACTTTTTATGGTTAATTGTAAGCGTCATTCTGAAGTAAAACCAATACGATATCTGAACGAGTTCAACCATTATCTATGGTTATGGAAAACACATTTTACTGCTTTTTAACCCCTTGATTTTAAAATTTCTAAAAATCTAAAAATTAGGTAATATTCATTTTTGTAAGCTTCATTTTTAAGCATAAGTCACATAAGTATTTCATCGGGTTTTAGCACTATCGATAATATATTGAAATCGTATTTCACCTCTTTTAGTCTCATTAATCTTCATATTTAAAAAAAATCTCTTCTTAATTGGGTGACTATGACATAAGGGAAACCATCCTCAAAATTTCGTGTATCTAGGTTCAGCGGTTTGGACTGTGAGTTGATGGGTGAGTTAAGGGAGGGGCACTTCATTTTATGTTATGTGTGTGTCAAATTAGCTGACATAATCTTACCGTAATTTACGACTGTGTATTTGGTAGTTTGGAAAATTATTTTTTGTGCTTTGCGTTTTACACATTAAATTTCATATCAAACGCACATAAACAATAACGACACATTGGTAAACAAATGAATAACGAAACGACTCACTGGCAAAACACGTACACCTTGCAAAAAGTACTGTTCACGATCCTTACATCTAGGCGGGAGAAAGTTGTATCACGATAAGAGGGTAGTCTCACTTTTACGTTCATTACGACATGAATTACAAATGAAAGGCTGATCTTAGGTTGAAGCTTCGATGTCTTAAACCATGTTTTAAAAATTGATATTGCATTTAACTTTGTTTCTGGTTTGTTACAAGTATAGGTATCTCTATTTTCAAGGGCCTATATCTCCCTAAGGCAGTGTCTTAACATTTATCAATTCATTTAGAATAAGACGTCACCTCACAAATTTTGGCGGTACTGTGTTCATGTCCATAATGTATTTAGCAAAAAAAAAAAAAATTTGCGAGATTTCCAAGTGTGTATTTCCACAAAAAAAATAACATTTACAGTGACTGGAAAAGCTTTCCAGTAAAAGGAATATTATTTTTGAAGTAGATTTTTCCCCAGAAAATGTTGGAAGACAGAATCACGGACGGTAGTTTACACAGAATACAGTTATCTCCAAGTTCTCGTGCATACAGAAGCGAGGCCAGTATGGTTGAAACATGGGTATGATATCTTGCGCTACACCCCCCTCCCCTTTTCCTGCTTCTCCTCTTTCCTCCAACCCTCTCCTGACGTCTCGCTATCGCAGAACAGGCCGGGCCCAGAGAGTCGAGCCAGCCCTCGCCACATAAAACAATTCAACTGCCTGCTTCGACGTGGAACTGTGAAGAGGAGGGTGTAGGGGGAGGATGAGGTTGGCGTTCTTGTGTTAGACGGATCCATTAAGCGAGCGCCTGGTGGCTGCTGTCGACATTCTTGTAGCGGGCTGCAGTCCCGCCATGTTTTTATTGCACTCGCTCGCCGGGCCTGGAAATAGACGCCTGCACAGCTGCGGACTGTTGACGCCTTGAGAGATAGGCTAACCACGAGGCTGTCTCCGCTCATCTGTGCTATGTGGTGAAAATAATTTTATACCAACTTGTTTGAATGACTCACGCGCACCTCTGCAGATCTGCTTTATGGTATTTGTGCAGAAGCGTCGTTCACATGACAGTGCTAATGTGGACAAGGTTACTGCGACACCACGTGACTGATTTTTTAGTAGATCCCAAAAACGCTGAGATTTAAGACCATCCGATAACCATGAAGTAGAGCTGCAGATGTGGTCATAAGACACTGAAACGAGTTGATGCAAAATTATTTTTCACCAAAAAAATCAATGGTTCTACTCATCTGCCGTCTGTTGCGCGAACATCTGCTTGCCAACACATATTTATTAATTTTTATAATAAAAAATATTTTCATAAGCTTTTATTTAACTTGCAATGTTCGTATGTTTGTTCGGGTTAAACCTTGCAGCTGAATGTTAAAGCAGTTATCCTCAACCGACTGAGCTGAAATTTTGCATACACGTTCAGTTTGAATAACAATGCGTGGTTAGCTAAGAGACGTCATTCTAAATCCAAGATGTCGGACGGCCCAAGATGGCGGACTAGTTATTCAGTTTCATTATTAAAATTAAGACAATGTTGACCCACGTCTAAAACTCTGCAGTTTATTGACAATTAGTATTGATGGAATGTCTGTATCACTGTTGTCTTGTTTTGTTGCGCACATCACAGTCGCCCTTACAGCTCCGTCACTTGTCGGACACTAAGCAGGTAGGCGGCGACCTTAAGGGTGTTCAAGTAAGGAAAACTCATAATATTATATTTATATGAAATAGTGTTAGTTTTATAGACGTTACTTGGTAGCACATTTTCCTATCACAAAAAATAATTAGCTAAATCAGTTTCCCTATTGGTGCATTTCAAAGTAAAAACATACATGTGTTTACTTCATACACCCCCCCCCCCCCGAAAACCAATGAACCAAATTAAACAAAATAATTTACAGTGAAACTAGATGTAGCGGGCTACAACGGTATGTACATAAAAACTGATTACAAAAACTGTTTGTACTTTTAAAAAAATCCTCTACCTACCACTTACCCCCCCCCCCCCAAAAAAAAAAAATAATTGGCATAAGCCTTCGCGCATGCACACACAACTCACCGAAGTATGAATTGCTCAGCAACGAATAGGTTACAAACAGACAGACATTCATATTTATGCAGCGCGAAGAATGTTAAACAGCAGACATAACCAAAACAACAGCGAAATGAAACTGAATGAACAGTGTTCAAAACTTGAAGAAACAAGCACGAAACGAATACTAATATGTAAAAGAAGTAACATAATACGTGAAAACATGTTAACTACGAACATCGTGTTAAGTGAAGAGAACCATAAACCGTGGTTACTTTGACCTTGTTGGGTTACCTTGTCCACCCAAAATTTTGGCCTTTATGTCGTTTAGTAAAGAAAATTGTAAAGGTTAACTATATGAATCAAATAAATTATTTCAAAAACTAGGTTCCAATTATCTACTTAATTACCACAAGACCCCAAAACTAACATTTTCAATGGTCAAAGTAACCTCAAAAATGGACAAAGTAATCCCATTTTACGGAAGTGAAGAGATTTTGATCAGCATTTAACGTCTAGAATTTAAGCGTTGGTGAGGGGTGATATGATGTGAGTATGGAGCAGTGTCGGAATGAAAATGTGTTGTGAGGGAGGGGGGAGATATCCGAGAAAATCCGTTGACCAGCGGAATCGTCCGGCACGGTTCACACACGTGATAATCCGGGTACGGACCCCGCCGGGAATCAAACCAGACGCGCCTTGGTGAAGGGCGAGTAGTCTAGCCACTGCTCCAACTACGGTCCCCTCGTGTTTAGTTTAATATTTGATAGTATAAAATATGTAGGCATGTTAAATAGGCGCCATAGAAGAGCACTAGAAGCGTTCACGACAAGCTGTACTACAGCAGTGTACAAGTGTGTGACGTAGCGCGGCGAGGCAGGTAAACAAGCAAGGCGGTAGCGCGGGCGACGTACAAAGGTGACGGCGCACGCGCGGCTAGGAGGGCGTCAGGACGCGGGCCGGCGCGGCGTCTGTCTCCTGCCAGTGCGGCCTGACACACCACATGGCCGTCATCATAGTGACTAACACGGTGGCACGCGCCCAGGCCCGGCACTCGGGGGCGGCTGGGGGCGGCACGCGACAATGTTGGGGCTGCGGCTGTTCCTCTGCCACCAGCAGTGCGGTGAGTCCTGCCAGCCCCTGTCCTTCCTAGCGCTTCAAACAAAGTTACATGGTACTGGCGTCACTAAAACCTCACTATCGCAGCCATGTTTGTTGGACAAACTTTGATGACTTTCGTTTTCATCCAATATTTGGGAATTGGACGGGTTCTAAAATGTCTTTGATGTTGGATGGCTCAGCCAATCACAAGCTCGCCCTCTGTAAACCGAAATATCATAACCCTCATTCCTGCACCACGTTCAGTTGAAACGAAAATATAACAACATCTGTAGTTTTCAGGTGAAGACAAAGCAACGCAATAAAAATTACTCTGATCTATGATTTGTTGTCAGTGTTTACTTTTTAAAATATTATACTAATATTTTTAACGTAGGTATATAGAGTCTGAGTATTTGTAATTAAAATAAATAGCTTTACAAACAAAAATATAGAATATTGTGTATCACAAATACTTTCTGAAATAGTACAATTACTTGCTGACGACTCAAAAACCAGTCAATTCTACCAGGCAAATTGTTCAAAATTATGCAGGAAAATTATTCTTATTGTTATTTCTTGAAGTTGTCCTGCTAAGAAATTTCACAGTGTGACATGTATTTAAACATATTTGATAGTAACCGGCCAACTTTATTTGTCGGGAAATTTTGATGCTCATATTTTGTAAATATTCATCTTCCAACTTTAATGTCAAATAGCATATTGTTGGAGACAAAAATTTGACAATGTAACAGAGCCTTTACACCTGCTCTTACTTGGACCTTTTTCCAGCCGAATTCGCTGGTCTGGGTTTTACCGGGGTTCTCCCGTTTAGCCTACCCTAACATTTCGTAGCATCTCCGTGCTTACCTCGTTCACCCTCGTCGGCTCTCAATACCTCGCTGTCCAGGTCGTGTGCATAGCTTTAGATGACAAAAGTTTATTCTAAAAAGTAATAATAACTTAAGGCTTACGTTAACATGCCGCGAACCGTTTGTCTTCCAATGTACACTGTAAAAAAAATTTGGTAAATTTACTCTACATGTAATGGAAGCTAATTACCTCTACAAGTGAGGGAAAATTACTCAACACGTGTCAAGGAAAGTTACTCAACTGGTAATATAATTTTTCATTACGTATTTGCGCAAGCCCACTAGGACAATTTGACATAACGCGCGAGCGAAACTTCCGAGTGGTTTGTGTGGCGAATACACTACCTAGCGAAAATTTCCACACATGTTAGGAAATCAGACTTTCCTCTCAAGGTTGGGGAATATTACCATACATATGATGAGTAATATTACTCACTTTTTTTACAGTGTACTTATGTTTAACATTTTCTCTAACTATTTTCCTACCATCTGATTTAAAATTTGGCAATATTTTTTGCAAATATTTCAATAATAACTAACCCTAATTACCATACATTTTATTAAGCACGTTGTATTCGAAATGTTAAAGAAAATTATGAAATAACTAAGCTGACTTAAAATTTACGATAGTAATTATTTCTCACGGTGAAATAATGACCAAATATCTTCCAGTAATAATATAGTAACTTACAGTAAGTCGCAGTTGGTAGTAAAATAGTATATAAAGAGACATTGCCGGCAATTCGTCACACCCTTAATTCATTATACTAACGTGAATAATTTTAACGAAAGAAGTGACACAGCCCTTTAAGAGGACTGTGTACTTAGCCGTTGGACGGTGTTGTGGGGTGTCACGCGAATACTTTTTTTCGCGAAACCGCCGAACTTATTCTTATTGTTGTTATCAATGAAAAGAACACCCATTTTAAACTACGTATGCCACGTTTTGAAAATTCAGTGTGCTTGTTAGTAACATGATTTTAGAACCACTATAAATGGCTAAAAACTGTTTTTTTTTTTTAGACTGCTATAACTCTGAAAATACGACCTGAATCCGTAAATTGCAAAATAAGGTGCGTGCATTGGTCTTTACTTCATTATATGCAAAAATAAAATTTTAGGGTTACCGTTCAAAGTTCCACAGGAAAAGAGTTGTACGAAAACACTGCACGCCAGCTTAGCGCGCTGCGAATAGAGACCATGTGCCTATCGTCGAGTGTGGTGCTCTGGCTCTTATCACTCCGCTGTTCCCGCGCGTCAAACGTGGAGATCTGAAACCGGTACACAGTACTCTTAAGCATTGACTATATATCTTCACTTAACATACCCCTATATCCACTATATAGCGATTCAGCCTTTTTGCCATACGTTCACTCTCTCCTCTCTGAATATTCGTTATGGTCGCGGCCTACCGCAATTTTCATCATCAATATTTTATTTTTTATTTGTACTACATATTTTTTTCTTATTTTAGACACAAAATGTGACTGAATTTGGCTCTTATGAAATTTTTTTATCTCTCATAGTTTTCGGTAATGGCTGGTTAAAGTCATCTTTTGCATGTTTCCGTTTTAACGACCACACTAAAACCAACTGATATACCAAACTGAAAAAATCACAGTGGATAAAGACATTGCAGGCTACAATGGCATGCTCATAAAATTAAAGAATAAAAATTAATAGTATTTTTTAAAAAAATATTGAATTTTTCAAATTTTAATTTTCAGTTTCAGCATTTTTTTTTTAATTCAAATAATTTTTATTCTTTAATTTTATGAGCATTTCATTGTAGCCTGCAATGTCTTTATCCACTGTGATTTTTTTCAGTTTGGTATATCAGTTGGTTTTACTGTGTTCGTTAAAACGGAAACATGCAAAATATGACTTTAACAAGCCATTACGCGAAAACTACTAGAGATAAAAAAAATTTCATAAGAGCCAAATTTAGTCACATTTTGTGTCTAAATAAGAAAAAAAATATGTGGTACAAATAAAATTAAAATAATGATGATGAAAATTGCGGTAGATCGCGCCCTTAAGATAAGCACTACCGTGATGCTCATTTACCCGCTACAGACAATAAAAACTAACAGTACAGCAGTATAAGCGGCATTCGTGTGCGCGTCGGGAATAATAACGCATTTACGCTTAGAGCACTAAACTAGCCCGCATTGAATCGAGTAGTCATTTTTTATCAGAATTTAACCGTGGCGCTATAAATTTGTTTCTGTAGAGTATGGCACAAAGTCAAACTAATGCTTCTGTGTTTTTGTTTTAAGAATAATGTTGATACTTATTCCCGATAGAGCAGGTTGAAGAGAATCAGTATTTCGCCATTTTGAGGAGCCTCGAAACATGTTTGTAATGTGCGTGTTGTTTTTTGAAACTATACAAGCATAGTTAAGAGTTCTTCATTTTTATGTAGGCTATAATGATACTAGGAATAAAAATAGCACTTACGCGTCAAAATGAGAACGCGTAACACTCAACACGTCAGTTCATACGCTAGCCGGA
The DNA here is from genome assembly GCA_003012365.1 of Medauroidea extradentata. Classification (NCBI taxonomy): domain Eukaryota; kingdom Metazoa; phylum Arthropoda; class Insecta; order Phasmatodea; family Phasmatidae; genus Medauroidea; species Medauroidea extradentata. The sequence continues at coordinate 14,373 of PNEQ01027162.1, forward strand.
GAATTTTCTTAACGGCCAGCCGATGAAACAGAATTCGAGGAACAAATGTGATTGTACATTGTTCAATAACTTCAAAACTTCCAAGAGATTCAAGAATTTATTATACTGCAAAAGGGGGCAAATAGGAAGTCAGGGATGAATAGGGACAAGATTAGAAACAATCTTAATTAAATTACAGTTTTAAAAAATCTCAGTTCGTAAATAATTTTAACTCGCTTATATAAAATACCAGTACATAAAACATTTTTCTATACCGAAAATTTCGTTGTCAACTTTTGTACATATTTTCTTCTTTGTATATGTGGAATGTTTCCTGACAGTTTGGCCGTACCGTTTTGTAACAACCTGTAGTTTCCTTGCATGTTCGCTATAAGCTCAGAACTCTCCAGGAAATACCTATAACGGTTAATTTTAAAATGAAGTAATCAAAATGTAACGTTAGAGTTTTATCGTGGCCCCATACTGCTTGTTAATGCTACAGACATAGGCTAAGCCAATTCGGGACTACGCAGGAGTCACAATAGTGACGCGGTACAGACCCTCACAGGACTTTCTCACTCTGTGACAATGAGAACCCAAAAACATTACAGAAAAGGTAATTTTTTGCACGAAAAATGTCTGCGGGGAGGAAAATAATTCCGCGCATAACATACGGGAATTTCAAATTGTCACATATTTGAAAGAAAAAAAGTAAAATATTTAGTTATGTTGTAACTGCTTTGTACATTTCCACTCACGTGTGTGGTGTTTGAATGTTATATTTTCAAAACAAAATCTTGTAACGTGTAATACCGGCAGCCACCATACGAGTGCGTGGTCTTTGCACTCATGCATGTGAAAAAGCTGAGGATTTGACAAATTGATTTCGCTTGAAACTCGTGTGAAGAGAGATTTTGATCAGCACTTAACATCTAGGTCTTAAGCGCCGGTGAGGGGTGACATGGTGAGTGTGGAGCAGCGTCGGAATGAAGGGGCGGGGGAAACGGAAGATCCCCGAGAAAACCCGCCGACCAACGGCATCGTCCGATACGATTACCACATGCGAGAAAAAGCTGACCTACCCCGCCGAGGATCAAATCCGAATAGTCTTGGGGAGGGGAGGGGGGGGGGCGAGTGCGCCAACCGCGGCTGCCTGAACTCGTGTGACATGCAGGATTTGCACACAGCATTAGTGTTTTGTCTACAATACATTTTATTGTGGTTGGTTTTATGTGTCTTTGATTAGGTTTTGTACGAAAATATGTGTTGTAAAGTAACTTACATTTCCAACATTTACAGCATTTTCTAAGTTTTTTTTTTTTTTTAACTTTTTTTTTACATATATTTGCGTGCAATTGTTGCATATTTATTAACAATATATATTTATGTTTCAGGTAGGTCCTCAGTTATTTTGGTCTCTTTCCCAACGTCGGTAGGTAAGTCTGAAATCACCATTCATATAGTTTGTAGTTAAATTTTTATATTACACATCTGTTTGAAAAGTGTATGATGGTCGAACTTGTATCTGCGTTGCAAGGACCTGAAAGTCAAATGACTATTGATCGCTCAGGTCTGAATACTACAAAATCATTATACTAGTGTTTATGGTCTACGGAACTTTTGAATACATTTTCTTCTCATATCCGTTAATTATTCCGTGAATTACTCGCGAGTTTCAATAACTACAAAAAAATATGACATTTGATGTCCATAAAATGAATTTAATTAAATATAATCGGAATCACCCATGTGTGGGAACGTTTTCTAATGAATTGTGCTAATGTATTCTTTTTTGCGTTTGTATCAGTCATCACTTCTGGGCCTCTACAAAAATGGTCATTGACCTAAAAACTAAACATTCAGAGAAGCTATCGAAAATATAGCACTTTTTACCCCCTTATACGTGGGTAACAATTGACACACTTAAGTTAAAAGCGACAACATTTCTGTTACATTCTTTCTTCCAGAAACTTTACCTAGTTCATCTAGACAAACTGTATGACATGAAAATTCAATTAAGTAAATGTATGTTTCTTTGGTTGGTGGAGCTTGACTATTGCCGGGCGTATTTGAAAGCATTTGCTGCTGCATCTTTTTTTTTTTTTGTGTGTGTGCAAAGATATTAGAGGTTTGTACTGTTTTCGTACCACACTGACATCAAACAGATGGTTGTGTGAAACCATCTGTCACACTCCCAGCAGATGTATGACGTCACAACTCAGCGGCTGTAATGCATGTTCGTCACCGTATATAACTGCAGGGTTTACATTAGAAAAATCTTTACGGATCACAAGTGTAATTTCGTTCCAACATACAGTATGTGCTGCAAGTAAAAATTGTTAGGTGTTCTTATTTTCCGCTTACATTACAGTCATTATGACTGCGTTACACGTTACCTTCGCAAACGTTTCAATTTATTTTAAACAGAATTTACAAAGTGCCTATGTAAGACGTGTGAAAATTTAAGTCTTTATTTAGTTTCAACATTTTATCCTCCAGCGTTAGTTTTAGTGCAAGATGCCATTAACATTGTTTGGTTTCATTAATTTCGTAAATGAAATTCTAGTAGTGGGAAGTGAGACCACGGCCTTAGAAGAACTGGCTTGGACACTCGTCTGAAAACTTGACGACTGCTAGTTGATATTGCCGCTGACGCGCTGCTCTGCAGTGGTAGAGTTCAGCATGGTGAAGATAGTCGTTATTGATGTTCACTCGTGGTGGTCGTCTATTATATAAAATGCTAATTTCAATTCGTACTTCTGTCATCATTGCTAAACCCAACGAAAGAAAAATATACAGAATAGTACATTTTTATAACACGTTGTTAATATTCGACCAAAAACTTGTTTATTTTCCTATGTTTACATGCAAAAATCTGACCGCTGCAAAGCAGCGTGCCAGCGGCAATATCATCAACTATCAGTCAAACAAAATACGTTGGCTACTAGGCAAGTGTCCAGGCCTGTTCTACGGCCGTGAGTGTAACCATCGCACGATATTTAACTTCATTTTACTAGCAATGTTCTCTGTTTTACTTATCGATTCTCTGATTAGCAGCCGCAAACTTTCTTATATGTCCTCAGGGCTGATTTTCAGAACAGGTTTGTTTTATTTCAAAGTGACAGTAGACAAATTGTCTTGTGGTAAAGATACATTTAAAGGGCAGAAACTAAAATGCTTTAGCCTACCAACTCATGTTTGGTATTTAACTGTCTCATCTTATACTTGCTGCACTTAAGAGCCCTATACAGCAGGCGCTAGATGCCGTGTCTGAGGTAGGGAAACAGGCGGCGATAAGAGCTAGACTGGCTCGTGGGTTAACAACTGTATCGCCTTAATGCGCGGATTGCGAAAACCGCGTGCAGTGTTGTGGTCGTTGGCTTTTTCCTGTGCGACTTTAAGCGGTGCCTTTGTTTTTTTTTTTTTTTTTTTTTTCGTAAAGTGTATACGATAATTAGGGCCCGGTAGTTTTCGTGAAAAGATTTTTGCAGCGCTTCGTTTCAGTGCATTACGTGCGTACTTGCATCTGTGCTTTGTGGTCAGTAATTGGATGCCGTGACTCCCAGCGTGTGGAGGTTAAACCCTCAAATCACAGACGTGTTGTGTCACAGTTAACCATGTACTGATTGGCACAGTCTAATGAATAACAACAGTGCACAAAAACACTCTGACAATAATCATGAAGTTGAGCTGCAGGTGTGCACGTAAGACACTGAAACAAAGTGAGGCAAAAATCTTTTCGCGAAAACTACCGGGCCCTAAGGATAATCCATCACGTGCTTCTCTATTTTTAGGTTTACGATTCCGGTGTTTTTTTTTTTTTTTTTTTGTGACAGCAGTCTGAAACAGCCGTTTTTAGCCACTTTGAGATGTCCCGTAACCATATTTCTAAGCACGATATCTATTAAACAAAAATAGACGCATAGTTTTCAATGTGGTTTCATTTCGTAGATAAAGAAGATATCTATCACACTTTTACTACAATTTCTTAAATATATTGTCTTCTATCACGCTGCACCAATGTTCATACGCCAGCAGTATATGGCTCTTAACGTAAGCACGGTTTTAAGGAAGTATTCGCACTTCAATTAACGCCTCAGGACATCCGCATTAAGTTATGATATATAGTTGCTATAGTCGGTTACATGAAGCCTTGATAAGGAGCTTGTTAATCAAATAGTTGTTGGCAAAATAAAAACCTGAGAAACTATTGAGGGGCAGTGGTGGTGTAGTGGTCGAACTATTCGCCTCTTACCGCGACGATTTAGGCGCGATTTACGGTGGTCCTTCTACCGTGTTTATTTTTATGTGTGGACATTAACGTGAGGGTTTTCTTGGAGAGCTTCTAATTCCCTCGCTCTTGAATTCCTTAGCTGCTACACACTTATCTCGTATCACACTTACCAGCACTCAATACCTAGCTAACTTCGCCCACTCAATGACGAATTCTGTTCTGAGAAGCGGTGTTGTAAGCTAATATTTTCTCGTCGCAAAATAGGAAAAAAATTCAACTCTAAATGGTGGTAATATTTATATTTCGCAGGCAATGTAAATATTTACCTGTAATTAAACTCATCCAGTAATATAGATAAAATAAAGTAATATGAAGTGGGAGGGGCAAGGAAATTTTTTCCTCTCTGTAAAACTTTAAATATAGATGTTCAATGTAATGTTGTTCATAAGAATTTCAAGCTCAATTAAAACCACTTAAGTACCAGTAAGTGTTATTAAATAATTAATACACTATAATTATTGCAGGACACTTATCTATGATTTATGATTATTATTCTACTTGGTTACATCATGGTAAAGGGAGGGTCATATCCCCTTGATTCCCTCCCTTCCCGGTTTCTACGACACTGGTTCTCATCTTAATTTATGGTAGCAAAGCATTAAAAGTTGTACCGCATATTTACAGTCTTTCGTATTGTAAAAGTTAGATTAATTATAAATGATGTCTCAGAGAAACATTATCTCAGCCATGAATTGTATCCTGAACACTATAAATGAACCTCTTTGGAACAACCCTTATGCGTCGGTTATCATAAACAGCACATAGTTGACTAGTTGGCTCAGGTGATACTTGATAATAGCTAACTCCGTAAGACGTGGAGTACATAGTCAGAACGCCGGCCTTGCTGCCCACGGAAACAATGTTAAGTCGACACAAGACAAGGCGGACGACAGAATTTTAATTTGATATATTCCCTGTTTAAAAAAAAACAGACACAGTTCTCTTTCAGAGGGAGAATACTCTTCCAGTTTACCTTTGATGTGTAAATGAATACTGTATCAGTGACAATGTCTCTAAGATGAAAGAAAATCCTGTATTATCAAACATGTACAAAGCCCCAACAAGGTACATTATAATTCCGAAGAAAAGTCATTTGATTGTTGAGGTGCAATAAGAATGACTCATAATTATAATTATTTTACTGGAATTTCACTTATATTTCATTTTAACAGGTGTCATACACAATATAAGCAATCAATTTGATTACAACTGAGCGTAATTTATTATAAAAGTAGAAAAATGTAAAGATAGTTTCTAGTAATACATTAATAGCTTGAAATTTAGTGTTAAGAATTTGTTCAACATTCAGAGTTTAAAACAGTTATAAGAATAAGATTAAAAACGATCTTTGTTCATAATACGTATACAAGATGTCTGCGAAGGCAAGAAGGGGGGGGGGTAGAAATTCCTCATGAAAAAAGTAAGCACAAATATAATGAACACTTTTCAGTCAAGTGAATATGAACTGTATAAACCCTTGAAAATTTAGTTTAAGAAATTGCTGTGACAAAATATAGATAGGGTAAAGGTTAGGTGGAAAATTACGAATAAGCGGGTTAAGTATTATAAAGATATTAACGACATGTAAAAAAAAACCTACAAACGGTTCCCTTCATAAAAACTGGGATGTTCACCATCTTGTTGCCACTAGGTTTTGTGGGCATTTCATGTTGTCTTCTTTAGCATTACATCCTAAGCAATAAAATACTGACCGATTATTCCAAGTGTCCAGAATGCGCCGTTCTAAAGTAAAATGCACCCAACTGTTGCTGTGAAAGTAACATAGCCCCGGGCACGTAGGCACAAAGCCGTACTTCCGCCTGAGAACTGGCTTGTTAATGCACCGTGCTCTGAGGAAAATGCATCCGATGATGCAGTTTTTTGGAAGCATGTCGCAAAATCCAGCAACTAAACCTCGAAAAACGTAGAGTCGATTAGAAAATTTGACAACACACTTGGTTTCTGCCATTTATAAAGAAGGAATAAAACAAAATTCTATTCCGTATTTTGCGTCACTTTGACATGGTGTGTTTGTTGACCGGTATCTGTAGGTTATCGGGACAGAAGTCCCCGCACCGTGTACGAGATATGAAACCTTGAGGAGGGGGGGGGGGGTGCGCCGGTAGCTCGCTACACACTCGATAAGCGGCCACGACTGTTGTTTCACAGTGGGCCGAGTGTGCGCCTGGCTAATTTCCCCACCGTCATTCGCAACTTGTGTGCCATCGATTGCCTCTCGCTGCCAGACTGGTCAGTCCAAACAAACGAGCAGCGCGTCCCGCACACACACACACACACTACGCTCGGCAAGCACAGGAAACACCAACTGCGACCAACTGATGAGAACATTCGCAAATAACATATGTTTAGTCTGCGCTTCGATGCAAGCGGCGAAAATCAAAAAATGAAATGTGTAATGTAAACTAACCACGTTGGAGAAGACGTGTTTGCAAGCGTATCAGATTATTTTTTTAAGCATAAATACGATTGTAATTTTTACATAATAATTCATCTATTTGAAGAATGCTTTGATTTTTTTAAAGAGGGGGTGAAATTGTATGCTTTCAACCCCTACGTTCAAAGATGTGTATGATACTGTCATGGTTCTCAGCCAAGCCAGAAGAACCTACATGTGCACGTAAGACATTTAAACAAGTTTGTACAAAATACTTTTCACAAAAAAATCAGTGGCTCTAAACTCTGAGTTTGTCTGTCCCTCGAATGAGGATTGTTCGAGGAGAGGAATGTGTTTCTGCTGGGCAAATACAGTATGTTGCAACACACGCTGCGGCTAGGCTAGGTCCGGTGTCAGCACCATGGCGACAGCGACCATCATTTCCAGCAAGAGTTAATTCAGAAAATAAAAGTAAGGACGCGCAGCGGAGATAGCGTCGTACAGGACACGGTGCAAGAGACTGGTCAGGACCGCTCCATCCATCAAGGACTAGGCAAGAATTCCTGCCCCTACCTCCCCCCAACACACATGACTTAATAATTAAACGGTGGCAGGAGGAGGATTCCTGTCTGGACGAGCAGTGGCGGGGGAAGGCGCGCGGGTTATAAAGGGTCCTCCTGGAGGTACACTCAGGTCCACAGACACTAGGGCTGTCCTCCACAGGACCACGCGCAGTATCGTGGGGAAGGACATGAGCGAGAGTCCAGTCTAGTATACTTCTAGCTCTCCGTCCAAGTATCTGAACATCACCAGCACTGATATTCATAACGAAGCACTGACGGCATCACTAGAATGTACATATACTCTGTTTCTTGTAGCTTCAGTAAACTATGATATAGCCGATTCGGGATAAAGTAAGCACTCAAAGATGCCCTGCTGAAGTTCCATTTTCAACCCTTTTCGTATCTTTCCGAACGTAACTGCAAACGACGGAAAATGTCTAACCTCTCTGGACACGGCACTTTATGTTTGTGCAGTCGATAGGAACGTATATAGTTTGATTTAAAAAGTTCGTTAATTTTATAAAATACAAGTGTGTCGATTTCGTTTGATTTTGTTTCAGAATTGTTTATTTAAGTAGGAAAATATACGGATATTGCGTGATTTCGCTGCCAAACCTTACAAGCAGTAAGGCTACTGTAGTTATTGTTGAATTATATGCAGTAACGGCTAGTGATATTGTTCAAAGGTTAAGTTTATAGTACTCACATTATCCTGAACGATTTATAGTTCTGAGGACGCTTGATGTCTGGTCAAAACGAGCTATAACGTCAGTACACATACCGTATATACAGTCTGTCCAGAAACTGCCGTATAATGAGCACATCACGCGAGTCCTGGGCTAAATTGGAGACGGAAATGCTAGTGGGAAAATGTTTACGGCGATATTTTAAGCGCACAATGTGGCAACACAGCACTGAGAAAGTTTCTTAATGCACTCCACTTTCTGGTATTAATTTATGTTCGTTACGTCGAGTAAACGTAAAAACATGTTAGGACTGCTCGAGATGTGAACCTTCGCCTATAAGATGATGGTGAGAACAGTAAAATAAGTAAGACATCTGTGTAGTGCAAGAAGTACTTACTCCGCGCTATGTTGCCACATTGTGCGCGTAAATCGTACAACATTGGGCCATTAATATTTTGGTCTCCAATTTAGTTCAGGATTCACGTAATACCCTTATTATACGGTCGTTTCTGGACGTTCTGTGTATCGTACGAAGAGGATACTCGAGTAAAAAGGTATCTCGCCCCCAATGCAGACTTATTACTAGACTACCGTAGGTACCTGCTTTTTCCGCCGGGTGATGACATGAGGCACTGCAGTGAAGATGTCAGGATAAAGAAGGCGGTGGAGATCTCCGAGAAACCCGCTGATCAACGGCATTGTCCGGCTCGATTCCCACATGCGAGAATTCTGGGTCCAGCCGCGGCCCCTTGTAATGTCAGTTATAAGACAACATACTGCACACACTTTTCATGGAATGAACATCTCAAGTTTATTTTAAAAACAGTAATATCGAATACCATTACATAAAACGTGAAAGCCTCAAAACTGTCGACATTTACTGAGGTTATGTGTAATAGCTCCATAGCGTGGGTACTAAATTAACGCTTTCCATGTTTCGTGAAATCGACATGTTCTAAGAACCGCTATGGAAAAAAAAATAATGCAAACGTAAAAAACACGTTTCGCCAACTTTTTGAAATATGTTGCCAGGCGGACACGTCTCTAACTAGCAATGTTTGGCACCGACATTTCGTTTCTTTCAGTGGCGAAGCGTAAGTATTTTAGGGCAAGCGATAATTAACAGTGACTATATATAGACTCTCAGTTGCCTGTGTAACCATTTGACTGGTAAGGCAGGTACATCTGTCAATCATGGTAGTATGTAAGAGGCGAGTAACTGTTCTCAGTAATACACCTAGGTCTCAGTCACACAACTGTCATCTGCTCAAAGTGTACAGTCGGATCTCATACTGCTTGCCTTGGAATACGTCCACACTTCGCCACTGGTTTCTTTGATCTTGTCCCGCTGGCAAAATAGTTATTTCATACAAAATTGGCAGATTACTGTCATTTATAACTGCAATTTTTTCCTTTGTAAGGATATCATTTTTAAGTGTTAATTTGTGTCCTACAAACTCTTTAAATTTATTTATATTTTACTGTCATTCCAGTACTATTTTCGATTCCAAACTTCGTGACTACAACTAAGTCTGCTTCGCACTTACTTTCCTGCCATGCCGTAAAGAATATAAACACTGCCTAAACGGATGTGTTCTTTGTTAACAGGGGATATTTTCAATATTTACATGAACAGGAATAATTATATTAGTATCGTAAGCTTGATATATTTTCCACCAGCCTGAGTCACGTTACAGTACGAAAAATATTAGTTTGTAGGACATTTCGTGAAGTGAAACTGGATCCATAGCTAAGTAAGTGAGTGAAGAGGTTTTGGTCAGCGCTCAACAGCGAGGTCTTTAGCGCTGGTGAGGGATGACATGATGTAAGTATGGAGCAGCGCCGGAATAAATGGACGGGGGAAACGGGAGATCCCCGAGAAAACCCGCCGACCAGCGGCATCGTCCGGCACGATTCCCACATGCGAAAATCCGGGAACCGACCCCGCCGGGAATCGAACCCGGATCGCCTTGGTGGGAAGTGAGAGGTCTGACCCCTCAGCCACCGCAGCCCCCCATAGCTGCGTATTTTGATAATTAATTTCTCTCGGGGGACAGTTTACGGTATTTTATGTTGTTTTTTTTTTTTGTCTCGCTGACAACGAGTCCATTATAGACAGTCATGGCCTATATTAAGGATACAACTCAGCATTCCATTAGAGCAGAAATCATGGAGAACCGATTTCAGGATTGCTGGAGCCTGGAATCGAACCTGAATCCTCCCGAATGCAAGTCTGGCGTGTTGCTATTGCGCCGTCACGCTCGGCTTTAGGTATTACTGTGGACTCACAATTGCGTAATTGATTAATTCATCGGTTGCATATTTGGCTTGTTGACTGATTCATCAGTTGTACAGTTGGCCCTTTGATTCACGAGTTGCACAGATGGCTCATTGATTGATTCACTTGTTGCACAAATGGTCATTGATTGACTCGCCAGTCACACAAGTTTGCTCATTGGTTAATTCATCAGGTGTGTAACCCCGACGGGCAGCAATTTCTCCGACTGGCATTCTTCTGTGTGGAGGGTTTTCTTCCTCCTTCCTTCTACATTCCACCGCTGCTCCATCCATATCTCATCACGTACAGTATTCTGTTTGGCCCAGCCTTCTGCCTGGCCCTTGGATAGGTACAGAAGACTTTTTATCATAACACGAAATAAGCAATGGAAAGTGACATTTCTTAACTGGCAGTTGAATTGGGTTGCAGTGGATCAGAGATACTCAAATTTCAAAATACTATTTACGTGTTCGTAATGTACTTATGTATAAAAAGAAAAACAATTTCAGAAATGAACTTTTAGATAATTTTGAAATGTTCACGCCGATGTAAAATACCATTATCGAGTTCTCCAACGTGGCTAAAAAACGCCTTCCACAAAATACTGCTCGTACTGATACGAAACTAGTAGAGGGTTATAAAATGTACTCTGATATACACAGACTTCTCACCGGTGAGAAGTCGCGTAGTTCCAGGGTACAACGGGAACATTACGCGCCAATTTATACACTTGCGCATACGGGCGATGACGCACTAGGCGCGCGCGTCAGTGTAGGCCTTAACGCATCTTTGGTTATAAGCCTGCAACTTTCGAAACAGTTTTTTTTTTGTAGGCGGTGACCTCAAGACGTTATTTATACAGATTAGGTTACTTTCAGATTCAAAATTGTACAGTTGATGAAACACTTTAAATTGATTATTTCGAGATAAAAATCAACTTGTTGGAGACGCATATTTCTGGCACCACGAAACCTTGGACGCGTAATGCATTTTAAGGAACGTGTGCGCGTGTGTAAACAGTTTGGTTTCCAAAGCAAACATATGTTTACCACGTCTACAGTGACAAGTTGTTTGCGTAGATAGAGCTGCATTTTCCACCATCACTCTCACTCCAGGGCGCTGCCTGCCGGCCTCCGTAGCGTAGTAGATTAGGAGTCGGTCTACGGTGCAAGAGGTCCTGGGTTCGAAACCCTGCTCGGGCATGGTCGTTGTGTAGTCTCTTCACCTCACTTCACCCTCATCAATTTTTTAGACCTCGTTGTCAAAGGGCCGTAAAATCTTCTCACCTAACCTTCAGGGTGCTCTGTCGCCTGAATTGTTCTGGTCCTCAATGTGAGAGACAGTATTAATATTATCACCGTTAGTCTCTATATCTACTTAATATAATACATTCATTATGGTTCTACTTTATAAACCCCCCCCCCCTGACGCCATATGTATCACTTCCAAAAATTCATCACTGAAGATATGCGCTGTTTACTTCACAAACTCCCAAAACACGCTGTGTTTCCCCCGCAGACTGTGCGCACGAGTTTCCTACTTGGAAGACCGGCCGCTGTACTAGTAGTCATTTAGTGTCGTTTATTATAACTCCCAACTTGATGTAAGGCAACCTATCAAAAGGCGACGAAAGACTGTGAGTTACTCACGATAATGAGCAGTTTTAACGAGATGCTATTCTTTGTTCTCAAGGCGCGAAAATTACCTCTGCCTGTCGTCGTGCAAACTACGTCAAACGATACACGACGAAAATTAATAGCAGATCCTGTCTCAGCGCTTCTCTTCCTTCATTTGTCAAGACCCGTGGTGACGGCGTCCTTACAGCTTCCTTCTTTTCACCGCATTTTTCTTCCCTCTTTTTATCTCCTCCTTCCTGCTTTAACGACTTGCGGTTTCTCCTCTCGTTCCTGCTGCAACGTCGCGACGTTCTGCTCGAGATGAATCCTTGAGCACACAACACACCAGGCCGCCATTATCTGTAGTTCTCGCGCCTTCTACGACATGTCTCGACTTCACAGTGTGTTGCTTCTTTTCTTTTAACGGGGAGTGTTAGACAATTTTACTGAATTTTCAGTTTTTAAGCCATAACTTTATTTTTTTTATTTTTTTTTTTTTTCAGATTGTATTATAAAAATTTTGCGGCAAAGCATTGGATATATTCATGGTAAACTGGCATATTTTGTTAATTTGCCAGGCAGAATCACTGCAATATAATTATAGGTTAACTTTCAAGAATACTCTTGCAATGACTCTGCATGACAAATTAATGAAAGATTCCATTTTTATTCATGTCAAGCAGTTTACCAAGAATATATCCTATGCTTTGTCGAAGAATAAAATTTTTATAATAAAATTTGAATACATGTTGTGGCTCAAAAACTTAAAATACAATAAAATTGTCTTTACACTCCTCCTTAAGGCGGCCGCTACCCCACGCTTCAAATGCCTTGCAGTGTGTTCGTAAATAGATTTTTTCTTCGAAAATATTCCACGCGCGCCCATTGTGCCAAAATACGAAAATAAAATAAACTTCAGACAAGGTCGTAACCTCATTGTTAAGACGCCACGCTCGTTAAAAACATTGTTTCCAAGCCCTTAACATGGCTAAAAGCTGTATTTTCAGACTGCCGTACTTCAAAATGTACTAACCGGATGTATGTGAAACTCAGGTTGCAACCTGCACTGAACCTAGTTGCAGTCTTTCCACCAATAAAATTATATGGTCACCGCTTAAGGTTCCATAGTAACAACCGTTCAGCGGGAAGCATACATGCTATTTCAGCACTTGGCTCGTCGAGGCGACGCGGCATTTGTTGCGCGCTTCAAGGTCGACCTTACTGCTCCGTCGCTTTTGAGCCTCTCACGCGCCGGTAGACGGCGCCCTTAAGGGCGCCGCCTACATGCGCGTTAGAAGCTTGACCTTGAAGAGTGCATCATATGTCGCATCGCCACGAGCCAAACTCTGAACTAGCGTGCAAGATTCCCGCCTATATATTTTTAACTATGGGACTTTAAGAACTGATAAAATAATTTTATTGGTGGAAAAGTCTGTACCATTTTAAGTACGACGGTCTGAAATAACCGTTTTAAGCTATGTTTGAGGGCTTTGAAACAGTGTTTTATGAGCATGGTTTATAAAAATTACAGTCCATCCTTGTCCGAAGTGTGTGTGTTTTCATTGGATTAATGGACGCGTGTGGAATATTTTCATAACATATCTTATTTTGCTGTACATTGCAACGTACTTGCAGCGCGTGGTAGGCGGCACCCTTAACCTAATTTATTTAACACTCAAGCTCGACCTGTGCCTTGCCCCAGACTAGAGACCTCAAGTTCCTCAAATGTCATTATTCTTGCTTACTTGTCATGACTTCTAGGTGAATCCAGCTGTGATTAATTTTATTTGAGCTGACTTCTTGTTGTGCCTACTTACCTACAATTTTAAATTAAATGTCCGAAAAAGTAAACTATAGATACTAAGTTCCGATAAACGTGTGCATTACTTAGAGTAAAGCATGCGTAATTATCACCTCAAGTATATATTTCTTCAGGAGTGCTTTTCTCTTATGTAAATGCTTAAATAACATAAGGAACACGTGGTGGAGTAATTTCCGTTTCTCTACGAACAAACTAATTCTTGGCATCAGTCAAAGTTAAACGACTTGTGAAATTTCGTAGCATGTCAGTAATTTATATATAAACTTTAAAATGTTTATATATCTAGATTGGGTTATAACATACTGCGTTATTTTTACACACATGTCCGCGTTATTTCTGGACAATTCCAGTATGTTTAGTTCAGTCTAAAGAAAAATATATTAAATTTATAAATCAGGATATATAATTTTAGAAGAGAATGTTGAAACTATTTAATATTTAAATTGTTAACAAAAGTATAGTTATGTTTAAAGAGTAATGCAAAGTAAGGCAACGTTGCTACTGTATTTTTCTTATGAGAGAGGTCGCCCTCAGTCGTCACTCACGAGCCCACAATAAATCCAGCACAATGGCGTCGGTAATCTGTCTGGTCCTCTACCTTTCTCTGTGACGTCTTTCAAGGCTAGAGCCTCCCTTGCTTCTGTTGTAACAAATGACTTCCTCCAGGTCACAGGCCGCCAACCTCATGGGTCACTCTCTGACTCTGCTGAAGTATATACTACAGGCGTTTCAAAAGCTTACGAGCTGTAGCAGGATAGGTTAACCCAGTCATGTGACCAGGTTCTGTCGATCGCCAAGACTCTGGATGAATGCCTGCAATGCTGTTCAGGGTTTTAAGTTGGCGGGAACTAATATAATGCATACGTATTTTGTACCTATTAAATATTTTGCTAAATGCGACGTAAGCAGAGCATTGCTTATGCGTTGTATTATTAATATAACAAATAATACTCGTTTCATGCTTGTTTCTTGGATGTTTTGAACACAGTGTATTTAGATTCACTCCGTTTGGTTATGTGTATTGTTTACAGTTTTCTTCACGCCAAATGGCGACTTTCGTTTACTAACCTCCACTTAACCTGCTCTCGAGCAACGGGCAAGGTAAGTGAGCAGTTGATCGAGAAGCTGTCAGGTGATCATTGTTCATGGGTAAAATTTACTCGATTTATGTTTCGAACAACTTAAACTTAAATTTTGGCTTCCCTTCCCTACCTTCGTGAGTTTTCGAAAACCCTCATTATGTATCTAAATGCAGTTAGCATTATCCTCACCCTCACCTGATCTACGTTGACGAGACTGGCCTAGTACTATATGTCGCTGAACTGACCTATTTTCAACAAATTAGTTTCGTTATCCTTAAATAAGAGCCCCTATATATATATATATATATATATATATATATATATATATATATATATATCACATGGCAATGCCTTCTTCCCCAGTATGGAATTTAAGCCACCATATTTTTTTGTCTTTTCCCCTTTTTTCGATATCTAGGAGTGCAATAACCGGACTGATATTATTTTTCCACCGTTCATGAGGATCTATTGATTCAACGAGTTGTTTCGAGCGGGTTGTAAACAAGAGATCCAACCGAAATTATTTATTCAAAAACAAGCGAAGTATAAAACATTCTTCCAATGTAGCTATTTAACTTTTTTTTTTAACAGGTTACTGTCGGTCCGAAGTGGTAAAGCATAAGATGATCAGCCTCCTCTGAAATTTTCTGAACCTTCTCAGTACTCTGTATTTCAGAAATATATCTTTAAAAATACAATAAAAATTAGTTATTTAGCCAAACTAGTTATGTGCCTTAAAATTCTAAATCATAAATCATAAAATTCCGTCTTAATTGATAGTGATATTTACTTCTGTAATGCCCTACTCTGTTAGTTGGAGAAATAATATTTTTATGGAAATTTATGCTCAAATATGAGACATTTAATAAAACAAAAAGTTTGATTTGGAATCGTCTTGTAATTTATTTATATATGTGTATCACAAATTATGCTCGTAATTTTTGTTGCTTTTCGAAATGCAGTTATTATTGTTACATCAGGTTATTAATAGAATCACTCGGAACTAGAATACTGGACGAGTATACTAAGGGGACTCTTTACCGCAATATTACCGCTTAACTTAATATCGATTGTCGATATTTCTCATGTATCTATAAAATCCACTTGTCGATCCGAACGACATATGGTTAAGATGGTGTTGATTTTAAACTGATGTTGACGTATTGAAGTTGACTTTTGGAACTTGACATTATGCTCCAGCAATTTTTATTACTATTTTTCATGTCTTTGCTGTAATGTTATTGAAATAATTTAGGGTAGTCTAGAGTTATTTGTAACAGCTCGTCTTCTTGTCTTTCATAACGTTTACACGAGGTAACATTTTATGATCATTAACATTGATTTAAGTTGTATGTAGTGTTGTCAAATGGTTGGAAACATCTATCAATCACGTTTCAAACATTTCTGATAAGTAAGTGACCAGAATCTCAACTCTTTCATGTATGTCTCGGCATGGTTTTGGGTATGTTTCGTTCATACGGTATAAATACGGCTTCGAGAAGCTTAAAAAGTTAATGTGTGGAAATATCTCTCTGAAAGTAGCTAAAAATGTCTCAGTAATGTCGACATATCGACGTCCATATTATAAAGCGAATTCAATAAATCGATACGTTGTGCGGCCTTTGCCTGAATGCTTGGCTTTCAGTGAATTGGTTCTGTGTGTTGGCCGTAACCTCATCGGCGTTACATGGAATAATTCTAACATGCATATAAATTGAAATGGTTATACACTTTTTTACCACAAAAAATATAGACCAGCAACTAGCTTATTGAGTCCGGACGGAGCAGTTAGTTACTTTCAGGAAAATGGGAAAATTTAAAGACCGCGGTACTATTCCATCCCTGTATGAAAGCAATAAGGAGGCTTCTATGACACTCACTTGAAATGTTGTCTGCAAAGACTGTCGAGGCAGAAAGTTGACGCGACGCAGTACAAGTGAAGATAGTATCGACTCAATGTCGTTAGACTGACCTTTAGGTCGGAAGGGCGTGGCCCAGCAAGAAGGTGTTCGCGAAAGGAAGCTAGAGCGCATTGATAAATTGTCGCGGGTTATAAACGATGCAGCCTAGCCTGGGTGCGCTTGTTCTCAGGGAGCTGTTCAGAGGAGGAAAGTTCAGTCTGTATGACTGTAAATGAAAATAAACCACGTGTTCCCGCCTTCAGGCCGGGGAGAAGGTTGGGCCAGCTGCTCGACTAGCGAGGCATGCCTTATCGCCCGTCCAGCCCGAATAATGGATGAGGTGAGGGTGAGATAAGTGTGGAGCAGCGACGGAATGAGAAAGGCGTGGGAAACGCGAGTTACCCGAGAAAACCCGCCGACCAATGGCATTGTCCGACACGATTCCCACGTGCGAAAATCCTGGGACCAACCCCGCTAGGAACCGGATTGCTTTGGTGGGAGGCGAATGGTCAGACCATTCGGCCACCGCGGCACCACCATGAAATTTGGTACATGAATGATGGGCTGCGATTCGTAGTGCCGTGAGTCACAAATATATAGTAGTGTCGTTGTTCTTCGTATTATGCACATGTTTCGAAAATATTTTTCTGCATCAAATATTTCACCCGTAATTGAATTCCTGAATAACATTTGAGTATTGCAAGAATGCACTACATTGTGCATGTAATTAAAAGTAATTGTTTGCAAGAAAACTATTTTAACTGACTTACACCTCTACAAATCTAAGCCCCTCATACGTATTTGTCAAAGAGAAAACTTATTATTTATTTATTTATTTATTCTATCCACTTTACTGTAACTCGCCAACTCGCAACTAGATGGAGCTGCAGCGCATCAACTTCTGTGCCGTTCAGCCGATCAGCATGAAAACTGCCAATATATATATATAACAATTAATGTTTCTTGTATGTTCGATCGTCTTCTATGCGTTCCTATACCATTCATCCGATTGGGATGAAACTTTGGTGAGTTGTGTGTGCGTCCGCGAAGATTTATGCAAAAATAAATTTTGGGAGTGGGGCTGGATGTGAAATGGGGTAGAGGAACATAACGGAGTATTCAAAATTGGAATTGTCAGAATTGACAGAGAGTCTTGTGTACCTGCTTTAAATTTCCGCGTTCAACGCTTGGGAACTGCGAATCGACAAGGGCCAGAGTACCACGCTTGACGAGAAGCATT
This sequence comes from Medauroidea extradentata, assembly GCA_003012365.1. Lineage (NCBI taxonomy): Eukaryota > Metazoa > Arthropoda > Insecta > Phasmatodea > Phasmatidae > Medauroidea > Medauroidea extradentata. Next base: position 32,229 of record PNEQ01027162.1, read on the forward strand.
TAGCTAAACAGGCGTGCAGTGTTTACGTTGTAGTCTCGATCCTATGCGAGGGAAACGGGAGATTCCAAAAAACCGCCGACCAACGGCTTCGTCCGGCAGGTAGTAGAACCCGGATCACTTATGTGGGAGGCGAAAGGCCTGACCCCTCGATCACCACGGCCCCTCGCACCAGAAGGATCAAAGACAATGAATCCTCTGATTGTAGCTTCCAGTTATTGTGCACCGACTTGACGCAGTTACTAGTGGTATCTTACTGTACATTTGTAGCTGCAGGCAAGTGACCAAACAATTAAAAAGGATGTGATATGCGCCACTGAGAACATAAAACCCACAGTTACATACAAGCACTAAGCACGAGAAAAAGATCAACACCAAAAAAAACTCAGAAAGAAACTAAAGAAGCCAGCAAATGTTTGTAGACGAGACAACACCAGGAATATAACACAGACGATAATAGTAGACTCCCTTCGTCGACGACATATGCGATGTTTAGTGAACTGGTATGTGTTCCTGTCTTCAGGCACATGTACAGACTGAGGAACTCCAGCAGGCTGACTTTCTTGGTTTGTTTCTCCCTGGATTTGTTGCTTATTGTCTCGTGCCTGGTCCTTGTATGTAACTGTGGGTTTTCTGCGACTCAGCGATATTCGCCAGTTAGTGACTGAGTGAGAGATTTTGGTCAACGCTCAACATCGACGTCTTCAGCGCTGGTGAGTGGTGACATGAGGTCAATATGAAGCAGCGCCGGAATTAGTTGGCGTGGGAAACGGGAGATCCCCAGAAAACCCGCCGACCAACGTCATCGTCCGGCACGATTCATACATGCGAAAATCCGGGGACCGACACCGCCGGGAATTGAACCCGGATCGCATTGGTGGGAAGCGAACGCGCTAGCAATGACGTGTATCCAACAAAACACTTCAGTTTGTTAAGAACTCGTATACTTTAAACATAAAAGTATTGATTTCAACTCGTTTAGAAATCGCAAACCGCCCTTGTGGTACGTTTACGTAGGCCCGGGAAAGGCTCGATATAAAATGTAAGTTAATGAGAATACGACCGCGCGGGCAGCGGGGCGCGGCAGACTTAATGAGGATGTGGTTTGAGTAACGGCGCAGAGGAGAATGTAACATTCCCGACGAGCTCACATAGTTAGTGGCGCTCTGCAATATCAGCTCCTAAGTGAAGCCTCGTACTACAGGAATACCTCCCTCCTGTACTGTAAACGCCTGAGGAATGTCAGTTCGTTGAGTCCAATAACTGTTTTTGACGGTCGTAATTTCTTAGAACAAATAATAACAAAGAAAAGTAAAAAATTCACGAGTTCGATTACCTGTATGTTAGAATCCACTGTTGTGTCAAGTCTGGACCATATGATCATTAGCTGCTACTCCCTGGAACAGTAGACAACGAATATACAGAACATAGGGGAGTAGAATCTAGCACGCAGGTAATTGAAATCGCGAATTTTTCCTTTCCGTAATAATGACTAGAGTACCGGATATTTCGCGGGTTCAACGACCAGCAGGCTGGACTCCACAGTCCTGTATACACTACGTCCTCAGCTACTTGTATATTGGCTGCTACTCCAGTGAGTGAGCATTTGAACATTTGATGATGTGGCGCGGGAGTCCGCACGGAAAATAATTTTTGTGACGGCCACGACATATTTTGTGAGCATTTACCCTGCAAAATAAATTTTGTGGTCATTACAAAAACATTTTTTTGACACCACTAAAATATTGTGGCCACCACAAAATTATTTTGTGGTTACTACAAAATAATATTGCAGGGAAGACTTCCTACAAAATTTTTTTTTCAGTGCGTGAGTGTATTTATGTATGTCCGCCATTGAATCGTAGTCCTCAAGGTCACGTTTAGTAAACAATGACCCGATCGAAAAAGTTTCCAACATATACATGACTTCAAAATCCAACCTCTCCTCAGTTGAATCCGCGAAATTTCCGGGACTCTAATAATGGCACACGCGTAGAACATATTAATAGTTTTCATTCAGAGTACACTTTGAACATAATGCATGACGAAACTATCACCAAATGAGGAGCAAACATTCAAAACCAGGCATGTCCAAAATCCCGAAAATGAGTAAAATGCCCTTTCTAAATAAACAAGATGTGTTACATACGAGTATGAACTCAGGCTCCATAAAAAGCAACCTTTCTTATTGAAATGGGTGTATTTCTTCTCAGTTAGTGCTATAAAATATGATGTTTATTCACTTTTTTCTACAGCTAGATTAAGTGGACATGTCTGGTTTTGAAAGTTTGCTCCTCAAATAATTAATGGAAGTTATATTTTTAAAAATTTTACACTGGGCCACTTGAGATCATCACCTCCTTGTCGGCGGGATTGTCCCTGCCTTATTTCCCCTTCTCATGTGACAGATAGTTTACTGTAAGTTAGTTTATGAGTCGTATGACCGAGCGAGGTGGCGGAACGGTAACACCACAGAATATTTAGGAATACAGAAGTGAAATAGTCGATAGGACAGCGAACTCAGTCACACACGCCAGCAAAATGTCTTCCCTGGCCAGCAACATGGCGGATAAGCCTGCGGCCAATCAGCGTAAGGCGGCTGCCCTTCTAGCTGGTAGCCAGGCCAATTGTAAACCTACCGTAACATGCAGAAACCAAACTTACACGGGGCTTGTATTAACAAACTCGGGAAGTCAATAAGCGGCGAAGTTCGCCCGTATCAAGCGAGCCGCCATGTCCTTTCACGTCTGTATTACTATTTAGTCTGTGGTAACATGCTGGACTCGAATTCGGAAGGACCCGTGTTAGGTCCTCGGCTCCGGCCATTCTGATTCCGGTTTGCAACAGTTTCCCTGAATCACTCCAGGCGAACACTGGCATGATTCCTGTAAGATGTCTGCCTACCCAGGCCACCAAGCTACGTGTAAAGCTTCAGCAGTTAGCAGATTATTCGAAAACTGCTCATCGCCCACGAGTGGTGTCTGTTTGGGAATATCATGTGTGTACCCATTCCAGGCTCACCACTAATAGTAAAGCTTATTTTCTAGCAGTCGGAAATGGCGAAAATGGATGTTCTCGCGGTTCTTTTCAGTCACAAAAATCTTGGCGCAGAATCTTATAAAAGATATATTTGGGCGTGTACAATATAAATTCATAAAATGATATAGTCACTGCTGAATGTCTCATAGATGCGAGTTGTCGGCGAGAAGACTGTATGCCAGTTCAGTGATTTGCACCTAGATGCTAGGGTAAGGAATGATGCGCGGGCTGTGTCGTCCTTATCGCTTCTGAATTTCTAGACCTCGACCGCGCAAACTACGTCCATCAAGGAAGCCACCTTAAGAGAGTGTGGTAGACAAATAAACGCTAAAAATACTATTTTAAATCTACACGTTCTTGAAAGTCATAATGGAAAAACTACAAAACAACAACCCTAAATAATAATATTAGCCAACTTTATGAACAAATATTTACCCAGAATTATGCATTTGTTAAACCTAATCTGTTGCGCCGCAGTTAAATGTTCGAGATTTCGGCGTCAAATATGGTTCTTCAGAAATGCGGTCCTCAAGAAATATGTTGGCTCAAAAAATTGGCAAAAACTATTGTCTATGTTTGCTTTATTTATTTTTTTTTTTTTCAAATTGGCATTGAGAAATGTGCAATTTTAAACTGATGAACTTATCGCTGAATTAATGTACCTTGCCTTCTTAAGGTCAGCTGACTCAAAAGGACAGTTTTGTTAGATTAGGAAACTTCAATAACAATTAATATGAGGGAGTGCAGCCCCTAGCGCCTTTGCACAACTGTATGCTTGTAGTACGAGCCTTCTTCTAGGCTGTAGCATGCCTTAAGACTGCAGGGTTCAACGTAACCGGAAACATGGTGGGTTACCAGTCAGGGTGGAGAGGAAGTTGGCTGGACGGCTAATTGCACAGATCCACTCGTTGCCGTTATACTGTTTTAATTGCTCTCTCCACTCACATTCCTTGCAGCCACGAAGAGCTGTGCTGGGCCGGTTTTATTTCTACACTCGGATATCGCACAACACTTCCTGCGCTGCGCTATTGTCGATACGCACCACTTACCTCTCTCTACTTTTATATTCCTGGTACCTATTGCTCAACTTTACACTATGGCTAGTCTCGTCTTCGTGTATCTACACTACTGTTACGTACTGGATGCTGCAAGAGACGGATTTACATGTTCAATTATATTAGGTTGCACTCAGTCACTTTTCAAGATATTGCTATCGAACAAAACCATTGTATGCACAGAAAACAGCTAAATATTGGTACACGAATAAAAATGTTGAAAAAAAAGTTGTAAGTACAGTGGATGTTTTCGACACATCATAAAAATACATATTTGTGCAAATTTTCCAGGATATTATAAAAACAGCCTAAAATACCCTATAGCAATGTGGGCCACACCATGAAATGAACAAAATGTCAATGGTGGCGTGTATGTAAGTTCAACAAACACTGAGCCATATGTAATGTAATTTTGCATGTGCATCCATGACCTTACAGCGACTTCAAACCAATACTTACAAATGTTACACCAGATAATTTTCTAACTTTCTGAAGGACATATTTTCTTCAGTTAAAAAAATATTAGTATTCAAAATTAACATCAATTGAGTCATTATTATATTGTAATTGTTTAGAAAAAATACTAAAGTGCAAAATAACTAAAATTAATAACAGGAAACTACTTATGCAGTTATAACAACATGGTTTTATAGCAGCGAGGAACTGAGCCCTATGGAAAACAATAAATTAACACGTTAAAACCTATCCTTGTTCGCGCCAGGACTCTGGGGTAGGAAGTGCCCTTAAATACTAAGGTTGTTGCTATGCATAGTTAAATAATATAAATATAGAATGGGTAAGGTACACGAGGGCAGGCTATCACATCTTGATAGCAGCTTGTATGTGTCTGCCTCTCCATGAACGATACCACACAATGAGGCACTGCCATGAGAAGCGGCGAGAAACGAGAATACTTCCGCCACATTTCCCACATGAGAAGAATCCGTGTGACCGACCTCGCCGGGTATCGAGCCAAGATCGCCTCGGTGGGAGGCGAGTGTTCTAAGTCACTGTTTACAGTTGATATACAATTTACCTAGGGAATATCCTTAAATAAGTAACCGTGTATGTTATATGGACGCATTGTAGTGTTGTGAATATTCACATGATTATTTTATTTAACTATTGTACGATATTCTGTTTCGTATGCCTGGAGTAAATGCTGCCAGCTACTTCTTTACAGTAGAAAAGTTAGCATAAATATCTCAGGGTCATTTTAGAACTAAAATTATCGACTGACAAATTACATAACATCCATATCACTTAAAAAGTAATGCCTTCAGAAATGTCCAGTTTTCCTGAACGTTTGCGAAACACAGTATATCAAAAGAGCATAAGCAAGGCCATATTGGAATGTTTTCATTGGTGTAAAGACAGACCGTCATGATGGACGCAGCGAGCATGGATTGGGTCCAGCAGAGTAGACACCTGGTGTCCTCACTGGGGCTGGGCTCAGTCTGCTAAGCGCGCTCGATGTATGTAATTACCTCTTGCGGAGATGTGAGCAGATGAGCTCCGGACGTGTAGCCTCTATACAGACTGAGTCCTTAATATGTGCTAACCCGGCGAGAGTGCGGCCCTCAGTACAAATAATTACGGAGACATATATGCAACATTGGTCCTAATGTGGTTCATGAGTGTGGTAGATGGCCTCATAGGTGGAGAATGAGAATGTGTACATACATCATAAAATGACAAGCAAATAACAGAAAGAAACTGACACGTTATGCATGACAGTGTTTCAGGCTGCCTACCTTCCGGGCAATCGTACATGCAAATTTCTGTGGAAACAGTCGGGATTAGAACTTGCTCTCTAGTACATTTTTGTAATTAATTTTTACGTTTTATTTACTTACATGTCTTGTCCAATCGCTACAGCGGATGGTCACAAAGCTCTAAGCAGTCAGGTCTAACCAATCCCTACTTATTGTATGAAGGGGTCTATTGTGGTTATTCGTCTTCCTATAATTTATCTGTATACGAAATTACGTTCTTTTATTATATTTGTAATTTTACCGTGTATTTTCTCGTTTCAAATCTCCACATTTCAGACCATATATACCACCTTTATGAATCACATTAGGACCAATGTTACATATTTGCTTGCATATTACAGAGACCGCCGTTTCCCCAATCCAACTTGCCATTTTCCTCTATCAAATACATCATCGTCTTGTAGCTGTCTGACCCTCGTAGCTTCGTGAACTCCTTGCATCTTTATTCTCCTTGGTCTTCCTCTCCTTCCTGATGGTTGCCTATTACTGTGCCACCTTCCATCATACATTCTACTTACGTGACCGTACCACACTGATATTCCCTGTTCAGTACTATCAATGATGTGCCCCATGTTCATTCTTATCTTTGATATATTTATTAGGTGCGTGTACTAGTTTTTATACTATACAACTTCTCATCATAGTGTTGCATAAAATGTTTCCCTGATTATTTGTCCTCCCGCCGGGTTTGTATATATTAACTACTCATCCAGTATATTCAGCCCCCTTGTGTCGCTATACGCTGTATCACAGCACACCTCAGATAAACCTAGGGCTACACCTCAGAACATAGTTCACACAAATGTCGAAGTTGTACGTATTAGGTACGTATGAGTTCAGAGACTCTGGTCAGCATATAGGTGATCGCCTGGGGTTGACGTACCGCTTACGCTCATTACGTGTGAAGTACATAAACTATACACTCGAAGGAAATTAACATTGATAAGTTTGTGCAATATTTTAATTATTTTTCATTAGTTTATTAAAGTACTGGAATTGATTTGACAGTCGACACCTCTGAAAAAAAAACTCTCAATGTGTGATACCCGACTGAAGCATATGTGAACATTAATTGAAAGAAATCCTCAGAAGTAATCAGCTTTCTGTCGTAGTACCGAATTTTTTATAGTTTTTTTTAAGTAGACTTGGAGCTTATTTCGTTTTTTTTTTTTTTTTTTTCATGTCACATTTGCCATTGGTTCTTGACTCATATAGCATTTCCTAGGGAGTCCTAAGCCAATGATAAAGAAGCAAGTAAATGCAGACCCAATCTTATGTTATCAGTGTTACGTCCAGTAAGCTGCTGCTGTTTGCTTGAGTACCTAGATATTCTTGGAGGATAGTCTACATGTCAGTGAACACGTGTATTTTTCAGTTTCTACTTACCAAAATGCTTTGTTTGTCCGCAGTCGATCTCACGACGTTAGTCTCTGTCGACAGAGGTTCTACTTTGTAATAGTGTAGGTGAGTGAGAAGTAGTTTATGCGACGAGCACTCGTGGCTTGTGTAGTAAGGTGATGTGACTGCACGGTTGAGGCCAGGGTTAGTTAGGGGTGAGGGGTGGTAGTAATTAACCAGGTGGGCAATATTGTTTACTGTGAGGTCAGGGGGAGAGGAGGGTGGTAGATGTCTCGTGATGAGGTCCCCTGGCCTCACCTCGCGTGTTCAGTCCGCGCCGCTCCGCATGGAAATTATTTACGTGCTCCATTACTTAGCCGCGCGCCTAGTTGGGCGCCAGTCCCATCTGACAAGCTGGGTCGTCCATCTGCACGAGGCGACGTTGCCGCGCCTAGCACCGCCCTTCCCCCTCTCCCAGATCCCTGTGTACAAGTATACTTTGTTTACGCTATCTACATATTGCTACGCTACACTTCTATTCTAAAACACGCTGTTTTTTAATCAGAATACAGGCAATATATTCACGAGTGCAATACAAGAAACTGCGGACGAATAATCTCCCGTATTGTAGATTAACTAAATTATTAACAAGTTAGTAATTCATACGCATCAATTTATATGATAAACTTTCTTCTCAGTTTGTAAATATGATAATAAACATTTTTGAAGAAAGCTATTTGAATGGTTGGTCAAAACCCTTTTCTATAATTTACAAGAATATTAAGATACTTTGTAATCCAATTGTATTTTTCTTGTACTGTTTTACATTTATTTGTTATATGTTATGCCGTTGTCCATGCCTGTAATTCAGTCTTTTGTCAATAAAATTCAATCAATCAATCATTCTTTCAAGGTTACACATTTCGTTTCCACCCTTGAGGTAGAATCCCGAAGCTAAAGAGTACAGCTATGCGTATCTCAGTATAATTGTATATACATTTCCAGAGCTTGTATTGATCAATTGCAGGACATTGGCGCCTAAAGCAAGGCACGTACTACAGAGCATATCGTCCAGCGCATCGTCCTAGGCAGGCCTTACCTCCCTCCTTTCCCTTCTTCCATTGACCCTCCTGAAAGCAGATGAGTTTACTTATGGTAAGGCCGCTACTATAAGAATGTTCATATATGTACCTGTGTCCAGTAACATAACTACTAACTACTGTTAGACCACGATGATATTCCTAGGGACGTGAAAAATTCGCGTTTTGTTTTGGTTGCAGCCTATAATTCAAATAACTGTGAGTTAGTGACACTTTCGCAACTGGCCCTCTCGACTCATTTGTAGAGACATGCAAAATTCGCGTTATCATTTAGTAGCAGACTAAACTTCACTTTCCTATATATAACAGAACATAATCTGCGATTCAATTGGCCATGAGCTTTTGTGTGTTTTCGTTTACGTGTGTTACGTCTTTACAGAGATTGGCCTCTCTACCGTGTAAGCATTCTCCGCGGCAAGTCACGACAATATCGGCCAGCGGGAGACGTCGAACGAGCATATAGTCACTTGGAGTCTAGTCAGCTGTCAGAAAATAACGCGAATTTTGCTTGTCTCTACTCATTTGACACCTTCTGGAGAGAGCGCAGCCAGGCCCAAACATGTGATATTACTACAGATGGTTTATCGCGGGAGAACTTGACGATTTGCTGGGATTCAACGTACGTTCGCTTGTACGTGCAGCTGTTACACTATTTGACTGAGTCAATAAGAACCCCGCTATTGTAATAGTTTATGCCTGCTATTGGTCTGCAGAGAGCTACGTTGTTTCAGACGTACATCAGCCAATCACACATGCTGCAAGGAACTAGAGTGTTTTCAAGGGTATGTTAGCACAAAACATTTTCGCGATATATCATCATATCTAGGTATCACCGCCAACGAGTAGCTGCTGTCTGCTTGAGTACGTATATATTCTTGGAGGATAGCCTACACGTCAATGAATACAAGAGCTTTTCCGGTTGGTAATGATTGGTGTTCCGGAATTAATTTGTGTTGTTATTGTTCAGTATCTTCAGTTTACGTGTCGTTTTTCTGATACGACTGTAGGTATTCCTTTCCACAATTGAACGTATATTTTGTTGACAACAGCTAATTCAGGCTTATATTTTTTGCGTATATCCACGAAAACGATTCAGTTTATAATACTAACCCATGACAGGAATCGTTCAAAGACCACATTAACACATAACACTGCAACTTCTCGCACCTGAGCACAAGAGTGTGACAATAGTAGGAGCCTTTCTTAATGAGCCAGTGGTTCAGGACTCTATCAGGCTGCGTGTAGATGGTCAGTAACGATTGACCACTCTGACATGACAGAATTAATCGCCGCTGTATGGGGAAATGCGCGCGTGTATTGGAAGATTAGTGAGTCATCATTATGGTTTATTCAGTCGTAACATCTACCAAAACTGACAAGTCGTTTCCCGTGCAAAGTAAAAGATAAGGATTTGTAAAGACGGTATCTGTGCCTATAAACCATTTTACACGATCAAATTTTTATAGAAATTGCGTTATAACTGTTATAGAAACAAATTTGTTGATAACTATTTGACGCCATATTGACGTAATAATCACCGCCATTTCGTCTTTCTATTTATTGAATGTCTTGAATTACTTCAAAGACGTTCGTTTAGAACATGATCTAAATATTTTTAGTACAAATTTTTATCGGCAACCGAAAAACGTAGGTCAATAAATTTAACGAATACAAGAATTCTAGAGGTACGCAGGTATTCTAAATATTTTACTTGTAAACTCTGTACAGGTTTTTCTGCCAAGTTGCATTTGTCCAAAATTAATTTCACAGATTTGGTGTGCGTAATTAAACAGCAAAGGCGCTATTAACAAACTAACATTCTGTAAAGACAATGTGGAAAAGTAAGGCCAAGGTCGGTATTTTTTATCGCATTGTTGAAAAGTACTCGAATTGTTTGAAATGCAATACTTTGAAAAAATTCGAGACTGTGTGCAGTCATACAACGCCCAAATATATTAAGCTTTTTTTTTTTTTTGCAAAAATGTGTATGCTTTGCCAGCAAAAAGTATTCTGATTAATTCCGGTTTATTTTCGTTACAAATTTTGTGATAATTCGAGTGCAAAAAGAAATAATTTTGGTGTTCGTTTACACTTAAATTTGAGAGCGCAGACAGATAAAATAAATATATTTTAGTGTCAAAACGATGTGGCGATTCTTCGATATCGAAATTAAATTTCGCTTAAAGCTACTAGACGTGGCCAAAAACTGCACCCTTAGATATTATTTTGAAGTAAATATCCAAAAGATTCTTGCGACGTAATTAAATGTACGAAATTTCGACACAACAAAAATTTCACCATTCTGAAATGTATCAGTCAGACCAAATTATGTTAGTAATGTTGACAACAATGTTTCTTAGGAATCCAGATTTTTTGTTTAGAGATTCGTAACGAATTACAGAAACATTTTTAAGTACAGTTTTGCAAAATACTTTTTAATATCAATTAACGTGTTAAGCTTTACCGCGCTATCGTGTTAGATTTTCCCATTCGCGAATCACAACATTATTTTAGTGAAATTACTTAAACATTTCATGTTATATGGTTAATGTACTGTATTTTACCAGTGAGATGTAACTATTTATGTTAAACAAGTGTTCCTAAACAATCAAAATAATTACAGAACGAGTAATTCAAACATGACTTGTGATACCCGACTGGAACTTCCTAACAACGTAAGTTAACATTCAGAATGTAGTAACTGGATAGAAACTAAACTACGGTAGTGGCATAAATTGGACTTTGCTGCTAGACTGAGTGACTGCGTGTAGGTTTAGAGGATTGTACGTAGGGGCGAGGATACATTTGATGTCCATACTTGAGTCGCTCTTATCGCTTTCTGGCTTTTTTCCCTGTTAATGTGGGACGCTGGTCTAGGTAGACTTCCACCTTAAGGTAGCTGCCTGGGTGGACGTATTTTGCGTTTTCGAATTCCAGAAATGCGGAAGCAGTAAGGACGACACAGCACGCGCATCACACCTCACCCTAGCCTCTAGGCTTAAGTCACTGAACTGGCGTGCAGTCTTATCGCCGACAACTCGCCTCTATAAGACATTCAGTGGTGACTCTACAATTTCATGACGTGATATCACAGACGATGGAGTATTTTACAGAACATATTATGCGCCAAGATTTCAATACTTTAAAAGGACGCAAAAACACGCATTTTCGCAATTTTCGGCAGTACGTAAATAAAGCAGCTGAAACGGGTATGCACACGTGTAACGTTCTGAATACTGTTCGTAAGAAGACATAAGTTACGCAGGCTGAGCAGTTTTCTAATAATATTGTAACGGCCGCTACTTTGCACATAGCTTGGCGTCGCAGGCGGCCACCTGAAGGGCGCTCCCTACATAAGTTACACGTGTGTGTGTGGGTGGGTTGGTGAAGCACAAAGCCGACAAGACATTAAGTGTACCGCCGACCTGTATACGTTATACAGTATCGCCTCTACACACACGCCACAATAATAATATGATTTGTGGGAAGTATGTCTTAAAGTCCAACGCATGTTAATTATCTGTGTTTTTAGAGTTCGGTCGGTATTCCCCCATACGCAGCAGTTTGAAGGTCTGAAAAACATGTTTCTAGTAAGTGTTAGGAATTTTTAAAAAGATAGTAAGTATACATACACATGCGGGTTAAGTTTTTTCTTAAAACAAAGAGGGAACTGATAGAGACAACTCGCTGCAACACATTCCAAGCGCATGCAGGAAGCCCCTTAAGGCCACGCTCTTTCATTTATTTCATACAATTGCACATATCTCTAATATTTTTTAGCAAAATGTTTTGAAAATATTTGAAACTGTGTACAGTCATACGATGTACAATTTTGCCACAGCGTTTTTTTTTATAATAATGAACCGTTTGCTAGCAAAAAATTATTTCGCTTAATTTTTGCTTATTTTGACAACAAAATATGTGATATTTCAGGGGCAAAAATCTAAAAATCCGTTTGGTGTATTGCAATAGAAAAATTCAGATACAAATGATGATATATAAATGTTAAAACTGTTAGAATGAATTTTTGATATATGTATTAATTTGCGTTACAAAAAATATTTTCGAAACTACTGCAAAACTAAAGAGCAAGGCCTTAAAGGTTCTCCGTGTTAAGGCACCACTTAAAATATCCCGCTGGTGTTTAAAAACCTCAGCAACACACTACACCCACCAGTCAGACGGAGCTGTTAGACAAAAACATTAGTGGAGTATTATAATAAGTGCTGAAGTGCTGATGTGTGTTATAACTGCAAGGCTTAGCGTAAGGCAAGGTGGTATTTGTGTCGCGTACTCTGCCAGTCAGCAAGTTACGGAACAACACTGCTGACTGCTGACTAGTACAGATACACGCCGCCCATTGTCTCATACGTCTGCATGCAACATCAACAAGTCTGCAAGGAACATAGTCTCACACTCGACCTACCTGGTTATCTCTGCACTCGCTCCTGGCTCTCGCTCACTGTCACACAGTTCCTAGCTTCGAAGAGAACTTCTGTACACAAGTACGCAGAGAGCAGTCTTAGCTATACATTCTTTCTTATAACTTCAATACATGCTGACTGCTATTTAGGCATTAGCTGTTAACATTATGTAATGACAGTCACATTTCATGACAAAATTTACTATGCATATGGGTGGTCATCTCAAGTCCATTTTTAAAAAATGCTGACATTGTATGAAACATAGCATGAAAGGCCTGCAAAATTCGCATTTTTATTTGTTGAGGGACTAGACTTCTCTGGCCAGAGCACAATATGTTTTTTTTATTAACTGGCGAAGATGTAATGTCATATTTGCGTATGTAGCCACTGTACAAGAAGTGGATCACTGTACCGTTGAACATTTAGTTATTGGTCAGAATCATCGTACGCAGCAGCCCACGACATTCTCGCCCAGTAGGAGAAACATAACTATCCTACAACTGTATGGAGTCTAGGCTGATGGCAGAAAATAACGCGAGTTTTGCACGTTCCTATATATACTTCCTTTGAAGCTGTCAAATATTACTGAAGGTATGTGAAACAGAGTATAGGCCGTTCACGATAAAGAAAGCACCGCATACATGTTTCTTGCGGCCGTTTTGCAGTTATCTTTACTAATTTTAATATGAAAACTTCCATGTAACTGACAACAAGTGTAAACGTTTCAACACCCTCGAAAGTTACAATATATTGGCCCAATGAAAAATATTTTTAATCAACTACAAGCTCTGCTGAGTGCAAAGTTTATACAGAACATCCTATATACAGTCTATTCCTTGAGCAAGTGTACTTTTGTATAATCAGATAAGTGCCGTACCAGAAACTAAACCCACTTATTTAAATTCGTCAAACTAAGTTTCCTGTGCTAAGGCCATATGCCAAGTAGTTTTACAGTGATTTTGAAAATATTTTAAAACAATAAAATTTACATATTTAAAAATCTCTGTACTGGTTTGTCACAAATATATCATAATTTGCACCTAATATTTTTGTTGCAATAAACCTCATAGTTTTTCAGATTTTTTATGCACCCAAAGTATCACAAATTTTGTTATTAAAATAAGCCCAAATAAAACAAAATATTTTTTGCACGCGATCGGTTCATTATTTAGTTAAACGCCTACGTTCAACTGTGTATCGTATGACTGCTCGCAGTCTTGAATTTGTTCAAAGGATTACGTAATTTTTTGGGGGTTTATTGCACCAGTGTGAAAACAACTACCTAGCATGGCCTTAACATTAATTCAGTAATATTGTACAACTATAGGAGCATTTATCGTTTGTGTGATGAAAGACCAATAATCTTACAAAACAAATTTCATTGTATGTGTGATGAAATTAACATCTCATGTTCATTCTAATAAAACAAATGTTGTCTGACATCGTGTCAAACGAGTACAATATACAGTTACAGTAAGTGACGTTAGAAATGTCAAAGTTTATTAAATTACGTTCAACGGAGTGTATCAGCTAGTTAACTGTGTGAACTAATGAAGGTAGTGCGATGTTAGCAGCAGCATAGGCTGTTCACCCTTAAGTGAGCACTTTTGATGTCGTTGAATTTTTAAATATAATTTCAAGCAATTTGTATGTTTTAGGTACTTGTTAACGTAAACGTAACAATACAAATAATTAAAGACGTTTTCTATACAAGGATAAAGATATAATGGACACACAAACGTGGACTTTAACGAATAACTAATTCTCAAGAAGTCATGTGTGATTATAAACACATGAACCTCGAGCATGGGCCGAGGCAGTGGGAGATTATGCCCCCACCCCCTCCCAAACCCTTAAAAAAACTTTTTTTTTGTTAAAAAATAAGTTTATTTTTACTATTTGCTGGGTAGTGTGTGTATTATGAAGAACATATCATAAAGAATCTAATTTAAAAGTTACAGTGCCTAGTGTCGATAGAACAAAATGTAATTAAATACATTTTGGCTGCTGAAGTAGGTTTTATCCTTGTTCAGTTTGGATTTATTATATTTTCTTCTCATAAATCTAGGAAAATAATTTTTTTTTTTTTAACTTATAGTTTAGTTTTTTTTTATACTGTGATCCATACAGCACGGTATTTGTTACTGATGTGGATACTGCGAACGTAGTCGCTCGCGTAAGATAATAACATTATTATTATAGGCAGTTTCCCGCTACAAAATTATTAAGATGTTACGATAGCAACAATTTCAGTTACTATATTCAACTTTTATCTATTCCCTGTTGTATTCAAATTGTTTGTACGTCTGCTGAAACAGATAATATTGAGAGAAAAATACGCTTCTTGTGATTCAGTTCCTTTTCACAAGACCCTGCAATTCAGCTAATTACGAGTCGTGTTTTGATTTTAACACATATTATAACATTTTCTTTTTAAAAAACTTGCTATAGTTAGTCGAACTTCAGAATGCATGTATTAGGCTACATAAAATTTCGCGTAAACAGCGAATAAACTTCCTAAACAGAAATTTGAAGTTTTTCACCCATACACAGTATGGGGCACCTACCATATTTCAGCTTGTAAATATAGAAACCGTTTATCATTGTTACTATACATGCCTGGTAACGTAAGTAAACATACTGTTTTAAAAATGTGTAGAAACGTTACCGCTGTTGTGCTGGAATAAGTTTACTGTGCCTGTTTATTAACATTCCTGTACATTGGTCAGATGAGTTTATAAGTTGAGAAGATGGTGGAAAATAGCGAGAATATTTTCTGCCAGCGTTATTCTCCAAATCAGAGTAGCGTCCTGCATCTTGTATGATTGTGGGATGTTGTGTGGCACGCTGTGGTTGTTTACAGACAAATCACACACATTCAGCTGTAGCGTACCAGGAGTAACACTGGGCCAGTCAAATAGGAACCCATTAGTAACAGCAGAAAAGTGTCGAAAATAAATACATTACTAGAGACGGGAAAAATTCCCGTATTCACTAACCTGTAGACTAGCCTTCAAGAATATGTCTGTACTCAAGCAGACAGTTGTACTTTGATTGCTCGTTGACACAGTCGAATGGGCCCGCAATTAGTTACACTGTTATTATTGGCTCATCGATTTCAAGGCGGTATCAAATACGTCAACCGCCAATTATGACAGTAGCACGAACTTATAGTTGCTGTAATTCTAGTTTGTGCCAGAAAGAAAACGCGAAGTTTTCAGATCTCTATATATGCATTAAAACCTAGCAAAGTGTAAACTTTTCCCGCGATAAATCAGCATCTCTAATGATGGCTAGAAATTATGGTTTATCGCGGGAAAACTTGACTGCTTGCTGGGTTTCAACGTAAGTTCAGCTTATCAAACAATTACTGGCCTATACGCTTGTACTTGGAGATGTTACCTTATTTGACTGAGCCTATAAGAATCCGGGCTATAGCTATATTTGATGCCTGTAATTGGTCTGCAGACAGATACGTTGTGTCTGACGTATATCTCGCAATCATACATATTGCAAAACGCTATATCATTTTCAAGGGTATAGTTGACACAAAACATTTCCGCGATATACCATCATCTCTAATGAAGATATATTGCGAAAATTGTTTGTGCCAACATACCTCTGAAAACGCTGCAGTTTTTTGCCACATGTATGATTGCGAAATATACGCCAGATACAACGTAGCTGTCTGCGGACCAATTACAGGCATCAAATATTACAACAGCGGGATTCTTATAGGCTCAGTCAAATTGGGTAACAGCTCCACGTACAAGCGTATAGGCCAGTAATTGTTTGATTAGCTGAACGTACAGTACGTTGAAACCTAGCAATCACTTAATTTTTCCCGAGACAAACCATCATCTCTATTTATAAATAATCCCTTACCGTGTAAATACTTTTTGCTTGAAAGACTTAGTCATTGAAAACTTAGTTATTTAAACATTTGCTGCTGCTGGAGGCAAATTATGTCGCCAGCAAGATCACATGCGTTTTGAAGTTCGATTAACTATAGTTAGAGATAATGGTTTATCGCTGGAAAACTTGAGTGTTTGCTGGATTTCAACGCAGTTAAGCTTACCAGAATATTACTAGCTTTAACTTGTACCTGGATGTTACCCTATCTGACTGAGCCAATAAGAATCCTGATATTGTAATACTTGATGGCTATTATTGGTCTGCATACAGCTATGCTGTGTTAGATGTATATCACCCAATCATACACGTGGCGAGAAACCACAGTGTTTTCAAGGATGAAGAGTTGCATGGTTTTCACTTCAAAATGATGCTTACAAATACCCAAACAGTAGTTTGAGGAATTTTTGAAATTCAACCCCCAAGCAGTAAACAGGGGGGAAATGTGTTTTTTATTAATCGTCTGTACTGCTTGAACCCAATGGGCTATCGTTAGAGCCCACGATTTTTCGCGAAAATAACTCTGCAACAGTTTGTTTCAATGCCTAATGTGCACACATGCAGTCCTGCTTCATGGTCAGTGATTGGCTGTTTATAACTCTCAACGTCTAGGGTTCTACCCGCAAATTACAGACGTGTGGTGTCGCAGTAACCTTGCTCCTGTTGGCACAGTCAAATGAGCCACGTCTGTGCAATAATACATTATGCCAATAATCATGGAGCAGAGCTTCATATGTGCACATAAGGCATTGAAACATGCTGCAGAATTATTTTCACGAAAAATCGCGGGCTTTAGCTATCGTCATGATTTTTTCCTCAATTTGATACGTAAGATAGGACTTCGTTTAGAAATTTTATAATTAAGGGGGTTAAAATACGTGAAATGTAATTTCGATTATTCCTTTATATCTATCGAACCAACCGAGACATAGAAGTGCTTTTTTACTTTAGATTTATACTTACGTTACTATCCAAAATATCGTTTAACTATATTTTCAGAATTAGGCCCCAAGGAGGTAAAAAAGGGTTAAATGTGTTTTCGATTCATAACCGATCTATATCGACCTCACTGATCTTTACACATCGACGTGATTTTTGTTAAAGATTCATGCGTACTCAAAAACTTGAAAAGTAATTTCACGAATTTTCGAAATTTCGCTCCTAAGAAGGCGAAAAGGGGTGAAAAATATTGAAATGTGTTATAAATTAACTGTCAATATATCGTGAACCCATTTGGCTATTTTCACGTGTTTCACGTTCAAACGACACCAGTAAAGTAGGATAAAATGTTATTCAAGCGTTTTTCGAATTCCAGTCTCATATAGGAAGTGAAAAGACCTGGCATGTGTTATAGATAAATCATCGATATATATATATATCGAACCCGACAAGATACTCAGTATATTTTTGCTTCAAGATGATTATTAGGTAGTTGACCGCAACAAGGTTTTAAGATTTTTTAAATATTCGAACTGTCAGTACTGTACAGAGGTGAGATCGATTTTGCTTGGACTGAACGGGCTATCGTCACGATTTTCACTTCACGTGGATACTTATACAAATATTTAAAATGTGAAACTTAGATTTTTCGAAATTCGAGACCTAAAGAGATCAAAAGCATGAAATTTGTTTCCTATCAGCCGGTGATATTTATTTAACCAGTACAGATATTGAGGTGTTGTTTGCGTCAGAATTATCTTTACGTAAGCACCTAAAAGTTTTTGTGCATGTTTATTATTTTATGTAATAACTTAATGATTAAGAACATATCTTAGTTTGTAAACTGTCAAGGCAGACGATCCGTAAAGCAAGTACGATCAGCGAGAAATAAATTATACAGTAGTTTCATTCTACAGTTCTATCGAGACGTTTTGTACAACCTATATAAGGTTGAGAATTTAATATTTCCTTTTTAAAATTAGTTTTCATGAATAATTTCGACGTTATGTGGCACTGCTATTTGTAGCTCCGGACTGTTGTTCCGGAGGTTCTTTGCTCAAATTCCTTTAAAGGCAGTGCAAATGAGCAATTCTGATACACAAAAATTGCAAGGCAGATGAAATAAGTGCAATTTGGATGAAGTCATTCAAAAGTGGTAAAAATGGATTTTGCAGTCCACTAAAGGCTAAAGTTTCTCGACAGCATCTGCCCACATATACCATCTTACTAACCTCGAGGTTTTAGTCACGAAATAGGTTTATATTTCTGTGAAACATCATCTCGCCAAAACTGCCTAATGGCACTAAACTGTAAGTGAGTGAGTGAGAGATTTTGGTCAGCGCTTAGCATCGAGGTCTTCAGCGCTGGTGACGGGTGACACGAAGTGAGTATGGAGCAGCGCCGGAATGAAAAGGCGGGGGAAACGGGAGATCCCCGAGAAAACCCGCTGACCAACGGCATCGTCCGGCACGATTCCCACATACGAAAATCCTGGGACGGACCCCGCCGGTAAACTGTAAGTGAAGGTTTTCAAAAACAGGTATGTTATTGAGGGCACCATCACAAATGGTCGTGCTCGGGGGAAACCAGTCTTCGTACCTCATAAACTACGTATTTCATTCGATTATCCTCTTATATTTAAGAGTCTGTAATTAACCTACAACGTCAACTTTGCTGTGACTGTAAATAAGGCCCAGGCGAAGTCGCTGTTAGTGGCAAGGACAAACTTGAGATTACATTTCACGTGGACAGCTATAGCTACTTATCCTGCTGCAGTGTTAGCTCAACTAGCAGCTTGGTAATTCTATCACTATGGTTTAACAACCAATCTGGAGTATAAAAAGGTTTTTCAACTTAAGTAAATATTATCTGCTAAGAGAAACAGGCGCGAGCAAAGTCGCGAGCGCACTGATATATACTATATGAATTTATAACATTAGTAGAGCCACGATTTTATGGTGAAAAGATTTTTGCAACATTTGGTTTCGATACGTCATGTGCACGTCTACAGGTCTGCTACATCGCCCGTAGTTGGATAATTTTACTCTCACTTGCCTTGGCAAAATACAGACGTAAGGAGTCATAATACTCTTATTCTGATTGGTGAAGTCAAACGAGAAACGTGTCTGAACAAAGACGCGCTGCCAATAACCATGAATCAAAGCTGCCGATGTGCACGAGAGACACTGAAACAAAGTGGGGCAAAAATCTTTTCGCGACAAAATCGTGGCCCTAAATATTAGTTATATGACATTTTAAGCGCCAAAAATTTTTCATAAAAAACTTTTATTAAATTTGTTTTAATTTTTAAAATCATTGTTTGGAAAAATTTAGTTATTGAAACCAGAACTACATATTTTTCACGTATTACTTGAAGACTGATCTTTAGCACGTCTCAAAAAGGCATTAAACTGAAAAGCACGCATACGAAGTTGATTGCAGTATGTAACCTACGTAGTATAAAATAAATCTACGCTGACATTCCCCTACAAGTGTTGCTTTTATAGTGAACGGGCTGTACATTGCAGTCAACAGCTGCGCACAATTGTTGGATGAGGTACACCAAAATAGCGTGCTTTCAAGCTTGCGTGAACACTATTTGGTCTCGGCTGCACATTTCTAAATAAAAAAAAAACAGTATAACAGGTTTCATTGAAGGCGGACAGTTGCCACTGAGTATGCGAGAGGGACGAGGAAAAAAGGAGAGGGGGCAGAATGATTGGTGCGGTGAACGGATTCCTCCCGCCAGAGCGGCGTCTGTGCAGCAATTACAGACACTTTTTGTTCTCTTCTGGGAAATCTCTGTGTGAGAAGATGAGGAGGGAAGACATCTGTGTGGCTCATTTGATGGGCGCGATATAATTACATCGTGAGAGAGTGATTGTCAAATGTCGTTTTGCTCTGTTTAGTCACATCAACTCTTCAGTCCTCTATAAAGTGTTGGTTATTACTGATATTGTTGCCAATATTTTCATCTCAAATTGACGGCTGACGAAGCTCAAATTATTGTTACAAGTTTTTACACTGGGTACAATCCGGCTTGGCGGGGATGGGCGACTTGTATGTAATAAAGAATTAAATAAATTGCCTGTTGTATTTACAAGTAAGTCAAAATTATTTATAACTCACATGTACCAATTATTTGCCTTAAATTTAGTCATGTAAATTAATATTCGCGCTTGAAATTTCTAAAACTTAAAATCAATACACTACAAGAGTTGATTATTAGTATACTGTACGTATGAAACACAAAATTTAATTTTATACTCAGTCAGTCACTTAACAATTCGTTCGCAACCTTCTCTTAAATTGGCTTTAAGTCAATAAGCGTATATTATAGCGAGGGACATAGTTAGAATAGTAACTTGCTGTAAGTACAGATATTAGCTAACTTATTGTGCTAGTGCAAAAAATATTACAAATGGTAAATTTTAACTGGGAACATATACTGACAAGCTAGAATTGCAAGACATATAAAGGTTTGTGTGCCTTTATGAAGGTAATTCTGATAAATTTTTAAGTAGATAATTTTTTTATAAAAATCTAGAAGTCTTCCATTTTTACCGAACCTAACAACGTCCATTTAGAAATTTTCAACATTACTGAAAAGACGAAACTCTGAACTATACAAAATAATGATATTATCCTCATGAAAACATTTGAATTTATTTTTTTTTTGCACGGAAAATTTGCCTTGCACCGGACGGAGGAAGGGGTCTGATTTCATTTGTTCACGTTTACTTTCGTAATTTATTTTTTTTTTTTAATATACGTTTGTTTGCATGATCTTAGCATTTGATTTGTTTCGTTTGTGCACGAATCAGCGTGAATGTAGGCCTGCTCCGGTACAATTATATGGTTGCACACTGCACAGAGTTGATATTGTGGAGGGTATCGCCTGTTCGGACCACTCGGCGCATGGACCAAGGCCGTAGAGTATCGTGACCTCCTTCCACCGTCAACAACCCCTGCTCCTTACGTCCTCAGGTATGTGCGGACACGCCAGAGAGCCCGGGGATGCCACTCAATGCCATCTTCCATGTCCCTCGAGGATACTACACTCGCCGCTCGACGTGTGAAGACAATGACGAGCTGCAGACCATCTGCTGCTATAGAGACACACTGATTGACCACAGCCACATCTGCTGCACCCGTCTGTCTGCGAGGACAAAGATAGTCCCTGCCAGCTCACGGCAAGTAGGCCAGTGTTGCCACGCATGGGAGATGCAAAGCTAAGTGGCTGACATCTGGTGTCAATGGACGGCTTGGCCAGTAGCATTTGCGCACTGAATCATGGGTAGTAACATCTGATTTTGCACAACGGCACCGGAAAACGTAAATGATTATATGGGTTGACAAGTTTCTATTCATTAATTAACGCTTTTAATACACTCGTAGTCGAAAAATTACAATATTTTTTACTATACAGCAACTGCAGACGTTTTTAAAATACGTATGCCATAGATTGTATTGAATAATAAACAATAATGAAGCTAAATCAATTGAGTCGTCACTGTTAACAAGCGACGATAATTTGGCCGCATATTTCTTATGATAAACACACACAGTTATTATACCAGGCAGTATTTCCAGTAGGCCAAGGTTGTTGTTATTGTCTTCTGTAATAAACGCAATAAATCAATAGAAACAATGTCTAAAAATGAGTAGGCCTGTAATGAACCTTCCCCCGTCAGGCCGTCACAATGCAAGTTTCCATACAGCGAGAATCTTACTTCATTAGTCTCCACTTGTAAATTATTAATTATTGTTGTAACATATTGTTGACATACTAACCACTTCTCTAAAACAAATGCAATACCCAGCAATTAATGTTGGCATGTGTACGCTACAGAAAAAAGAAGTAGGCCTATACACGTATGGGAGCATAAAAAAACTCCAACTACATCATTTTATGATTGATAGCACTAGTTTCATTGAACTGTAACAATCCTTAAACGTTCTGGAGAAATTTGCATGGATATATGTTATTAACACAAAAGTTTAGGCATATCTTTATAAAGGGAACCAAATTTTATTTTAGGCTAACAAAAATGTATGTTGGCCTACCCACACGTACGTACGACCAGTATATAAACACTGTAATACCTAGCCAATCAAACGTAATATCAATAAATTACAAGAGTTATTTTCATTTTAAAAATTAATTTTCCCCCAATTGCCCCAGGTTAGTTCTGTACGGTAAAACCTCAAATTCGTCTCGCGGTTACCTGAACAAGGAGGGGAAAAGATTTAGAGCTCTGTCAGATGGAGCGACTTGTGTCGCGTCACACGTGTGGCGCGACACGATTGTACATAATATTGGGTAGCCGTGTACAGACGGCGTGGCGCCACTTGACTAGTGGCGCGACATGGTCGACCCTCAGCGACTCGGCGAGCGACACTGGAGTAGCGCGACTCCAGTCAGTGCATGGTATTGAATCAGAGCAGTCACACGTGAGAGCGTCTTCGCAGCCACTTTGCCAGGGAGGGCCATGAACCTGATGTGGACAGATTAATTTACGAAATATAAAAGCGTCCAGCAATTTGGGATATGACCACTGATGACTATGGTAACCGAGATATAAAAAACAGACATGGGAAGAATTGGTGTTACTGTTCATAAACAATGAAGATGCAACAAATTATGAGAAAAACGAGTTCGATAAGTGAATGATTCTATGAGTATAATTTACATGATTACAAAGGCATATTTATATTGCGTTTCTTGTGCTGATGTGTGTAAAATAGTACAAAATGAATTTAAAAAACACATAGTATTGGTACCGACGGATATTTAGCGATAACTTTTAACTCAAAACGTATCAGAAAGGTACGTTAATCTACGTACCATTGAACCAGTTGATTTTATCCACAAACATCAAACAGTTCCAAACATTTGCAATGTTGTTTGTCGTATGCATATAACACTTTTAAGATGAAGTCCCTGTTGTCTGTCCAAAAGCGAATCTCTTGCTAAGTTTCATGCCCTGTGTATCATATTGTACTGCCATGGAAGTTTCCCTTCGTTGTTCAAAAAGTAAATTGCAAAATGTTCTCGCATTTCCAAAGCAGTATAGTTGCCCCTGCTGGAGGTGTCTCGATCAAAGATTTGAAGTTGTGGCGTAGTCATAGTATCTTCAAATTGATAGCCATCTTTTATTCTTACAAAATAATGCAATACGCAACAGATTTTTACTATATCAATAACGAATCCATTGCCGACATTAAGTGGTCTATGGAAAATGCGCCATTTGTTGGCCAGTTTGCCAACAGCGCATTCAGTGAACCGTCGGGCACTAGACAGACGGTAATTAAATATTTTCTTCTTTTCTGTGAGGTATTTTCCACCACATGGTCTAAGTACATTTTCTGACAGAGCAAAAATTTCGTCACCAACGAACACGTATGGTACATTCACATTGAATGTTTCTGTTATGTAAGAAGGGACAGGATGTGTAGTGTATTGTTCAGCAGTCGTTCATATAGCGGTGTGTGCTTGAAGACAGAAGAATCATCAGGCTTTCCATAAGACCCCACATCGGTGTAACCAAACAAGTAATCTGCGTCACATATAACTAGTAAAACAAATGCAAAATGTAATTAAAGTAAAGTGAGCCAATTTCTTTTGGCTTTACAACGCGTGCATGTTTCCCTTCACCTGAACCGATAAAGTGGGGGAAGTTTGCCCTGCAATTTGCAGCCAGTTTCCTTTCGTGGGTTGTGGTATGCATTTGCCTTTCATCGTTTTCCATCTCGGATGATGTAGCTAATAGTAGACCTTCCGAGAGCAAACGTGTAGTGGAGATCTGTGATGCTTTAGCAACTTGCCAAATACCTAAAACAAAGGTTATAATTAAGGAATGCATTATTACGTTTGACAATGTTTGACAACTGTATTTGTTAGGTACGACATAGCAAACGTGTGAAATGTAGTAAAATTTGAAGACTAATTACAATTTTTGATAACAAATTATAACAATGAGATCGAAAAAAGAAACATTTATTTTATGTGCAATTATTTTCTATAAGGTACACTCAAAATTAAAACATGTTTTGATCATTAGTAAGGACCGCCGATTTTCGTGGAAATAATTATGCTTAGTTTCTTCCAGTACCTTACATGCATGTCTGCTACTCTGCTTCACGACTATTGGCAGCTTGTCTTCGTAAAGAGAGAGGTCTATCAAACAGATACCTGAATATGCTCGGTTTGGTGCGAAAAGAAAAATAATGGATGTCGTTGAAGCTGAACTCAGAACATTCACTCAGCCACTTGATTTTCAGTCCATTCCCCCACACTATCAACAGTCTGCTGTCACTGTTTCCATCAACCCTTATCAAACACAACAGTATCAGGGTAATAAGAACACTAGTACTATACAGTAATTACAGGTTCCCAGCCAGTCCAGCATGTTAGCCACCACAGGGGAGATAGCATACACGCCACCCATTGGAGGACTTAACACATTTATAAGCTCGCAATCAGGCCAGAAACATGCTGCACTTAACTATCCACTACACTTTAGTCAACCCAACATACATGTCATCGGACAACTATCTTACCAGCTGCAAGCCAAAGCACATTTACGGACTACCATTTTCACAATCCCCATAATCGTCCAACTCCACAGCCAGCAACGTCTCTGACATTGGCCTTTTTCAGTGAATAACAGTCGTTATGACCTTACGTCAGTTGTATAGTTTGATGGTGAATAGTGTATGTTACTTGGTTTTAAATTGCTGGACGAACTAAGTACCACTTTCCTTATTATGACACAAGATAAATGAATTATTCAAATATACTTGTACAAGTTGGAACACGGCACATACATAATGTGTTATTTTAATGTTCTGTTTATAAATATTTTATATACATTGCCAAAGCTGTAAATAACAAGGCAAATAAATTAGTACTTACCATAGAGTAATGAATATTTTTTCTAAATGTTGAATAGTTGCTCTCATCACAGTCTCCTTCTGATTTAGGTGATCTGTTATCACACCTAGCAATTCATCACATGACCTGTTAGACATTCTAGAAAAATTAAAAAAAAAATTACTGCATCGTCTCTAAGACGTATGATGAAATGTATAAAATAAATTAGTCGATATTTTCTCCTGGATAGCAGGCTGTATTCAGATACTTCTACTCTTCCGTTATTTTCACACACACCAAGTACGCGATTGCTGCTACTTCTTCCGTGTCCATTTTGATATTAAACACGTATCTGTGGCCACACAACGTCGCGAGCCAAGTGGCTATGCAAAACAAGTCGCTCCGTCTGACAGAGCCCTTAAGCACGAAACCACACAGTGTATAATCTAAAAATGTCTCCATTTAAATACGTTAGTAAGTGATTTTGAAATGTAATTTCTTATTTACTCACAAGTGGTAACTAAATCACAAGGAAAGCCTCCATGCCCATCGTCTTGCAGCAATCATCTGGGAGGACAGAAACGTAAAATTAAAAGCATACATTAACTCATGTGATTCTAACATAGTACAGCTATTAATTTCATAAACGGGCTCACGGTTTCTTTAAAATCCTTGAATTTGTTAAAAAAAACTTACTTGTAAGCCTATTTCCATGCGAGGCCAAAGGAAGTAGGCCTAGGCCTACAAATTACCTAGTGATAGTAAGTGATTTGCACTATACACTGTTTTTGAAATATAACAATTCGCCAAAAAAAAACTGTGCACACTTGTTTTAATTAATAAATACATAGTAAAACAGACAGAATTAAAATACAGCTAGCATGGAATCAAAGTAACGGACTTTCCGACGCAATCATTTATAATTTTAAATCACAGGACATTATAAAACTTTGTATCTCTTCAAAGAACTGTTGTTTTTCGTACTATAACACGTTAATATATATAGTAATGTTTTACACGGTTCGGTATAAATCATGTAACAAACATGCTAATGCATTGAGCCTTATGGCAAACGAGCGACTGTATGTGCAAATACAGCTGATCCTCTTCGGCATACAATCTGTTCTTTCCCGAACTCGCGAAATTGTGATCGTCGCTTCGTTCTGTTGTATGTAAAGCATCGCAGCGTGAGAATCGTACTGCAGAAATTAAACAGTAGACGGTATTTCATATGTCGTTTTTCAGATGTTTGTATTGGTCAGTGGTAATCAGATCTGTGTTTTTTTGTCATAGTATGATTTGTCTAGCGCGACAGTAGCACGACCATACACTGCCGTAATGATTACAATGCCAGGGTCAGATTTCAAAGTTTTGGTGGCTTTGAGTTCAACGGGAGAGATTAAGTTCTTGTTAGCCAGCTGAGGTAATCGCTGTTCGCTTAGTACAGCGAAATTTGTCTTGTTTAGCAGGAGGAAGTTTGTTTATTACACTCTCAGCGGACGAAACCATGTCAAGTACAGGAATGTGTCGTGGAGCAATGCAGACATTTTGTTAAAAATTTTCCTCGCAGTTTGGCATATTTTGAGTGTGCATAAATGACTGTGTTCTGAGGTGTAGAAGGGTGTTTTTGTGTTCACATTACTCGCCAGCTTGGAAAATTTATCTTTTTGTCTTTCTTTGTACTTAAGAGATTTTTTTCTGGACAAGAATCGTCATGGACTGCAATATGCTATAAAATCTTTGGTACTGATGATGAACTGTATTTCAAGCTGTATTGCCTTTGTTTCGTCTGATCATTGTGTAACATGTTGTTTTTCTGTTCGTGTTTGATGTACTACTGTGTTATGTTCCGTCTCATATTTGTGTCGTATTTTATTTTATTTTGTGGTTCTGTATTTTATCGTGTTTGTTCCTTTGCCAAATCAGGCCTGAAACCTGGGTTGTTTGGCTTGGTAGTTTCTGGGGTTTTTTATTTTTAATTTTCTTATTTAGCTGTCGTTGTTGTATTTGACCCGATTCTATTTATCGAATTTTATGTAGTGTATGTATCCTGTTGACTAAAACATAATCTGCTTATTTATGTTTCTCTATTATCTTTAATTTTCTTTGACAGACATCCACATCGCAATGGAGAATGTCCAAAAAACTAAATGCAGTAACAATATAAATACAATTTAAAGGCTTAAGCTGCCAAAATTGAAATGTCAATTTTTACGAAACATAGAATGCTTATTCGAGTTCGTTTTGCTTGTTATAATTAAGGCGTGCAATTTATCTGTCCCACAAAATTCATTAGCTACATAGTAGAATGACTTATGTAGAACTTTTACAAGGCTTCGTTTGGGAAATTACTAGACCTAGAATATTTCCGAGTCATAAGGCGTAATCTATTAAATCTACTTCACAAAGCCGTAGCTCAGAACGGTTGTCTGGCTATAGTTCTAGTAGCCTACCGGTTTATTTTTCTCATTTCGTGACAATTTACCACTATGCTAATGGTTCCTTTACTACACACTTGTGTCTGCATGCTGCCGAGGTCTTGTACGGACGTATATCGCGTAGACGAGAGCTACTTGATGCGCGGACTACAGAACCTTATCACGATTGTAGTCGAGGGTATTCGTTTATGTACGTCTATCCTTATGCAAGAGATTACTGAGCGAACTGACGCACAAGATTCGCATTTGGGAGAGCGCGAGTTCAACTCCTCATTTCGGCTTACCAAGGCTGTCCTAAATCATGCTGGATAAATGATAGGATGGTTCCAATGCTCCGTCTGAAGGCCATGTCTAATGACCTTGCTATCGCCAGTATGTTATATTTATTACATTTAATCTCTAATTTTTTGTTTCACAATGTTTTTGCAGATACTTTAGCGGGCGCACGCACAACAACACAACAAAGTTTTTTTACTAAATTTTTTTGGGTACCATGATCTGACCCTCCCTCTTTTTTCCCCGTTTTTTTTTTTTTCTTTGTAGCAGAAACCCTCGCGGTCGCACGCTCAACTCAGCAATGTTTTATTTTTCCCACTGTAATTCAATACCCCTTCTGACAATCTGCTCAGTTTAGCCCTTCACCACGTTTTTTTTTTTTTTTTTTGCAAATCCTTTATGGACGCACGCACAACTCACGAAAGTTACATCGCAATCGAATTAACGTTATAGGAACGCACAGAAGACGAAATTCTCTCTCTCTCTCTCTCTCTCTCGCTCTCTATCAAGGCAGTGGTACCAACCTCTGAGATATTGTTGCCGGCGAGAGAGGCGGCGCCGCGCGCGGACGAGTCACGTACTGGTTGGTGAGAGAGGTAAGACAAGACGGAGGTGAGCCAGCTAACACGTGATAATAACAGCGCGCGTGTCACGTCGGCACGTTCCCTCTGGACTCTGGACCAGTCTCTACTAGCGAGACATTGTACAGTTTCTTTGCCAAGGCCGACAACTGGCAATATGCGGGGAGGCCATGACGAGATACCAGTCAACTAGTGTGCCTATAAAACAGACTCCTCCCGAAATGAACACAACATCAAGACAAGAAAACTCTAAATGAGATAGTATAAATAACAGCGCTTCAAAATGAGAGTACAGCGGCAACTTTGAAAGTTTGAAGGCTAATGTCTGAGTATAAAGTAATAGCTCTCATGAACACCAGGCACATTGTAACGAAAATATATGGAATGGATACACAATAGAACTACAAGCTTTGGCGGCATATTACTAGCGATAAATAAGTCGAAAACATAGGCATATGGTATCAAATTGATGACAAGCTGTAATATTGTGGACAACTTATCATTCTGTCCCATTGCATGAAACATTCAAAGACATTATCAAATTAATGGTAAAGACAGCACTTGCCATTGAAGTTGTACCGAAAGCATTAATATATTACAATTAGTTCAGCAAATATTTAAGGTATAACATCAGCTTTGTGGATAATGAGTAAGTAAAATATGATCTACAAACAACACAAAACCTCTCGCTGTCAGTTTATTATTTTATCTAAAGAAGCATAGTTACCATCCAGTATACCGTGCGATGTGATGCAACGATAACAGGCTGGACTCGCATCCGAGAGGACCCGGGTTCCAATCCCGACTCTGGCCATCCTGATTTAGTTTTTCCAAGGTTTCCAGAAACTTCACTAGGCTTATGGTGGGATGGTTCCTTAAGGTGGCTGACTGGGTGGAAGTGTTTTGCGCGTTCTGGTTCTAGAAGAGCCGTAGCGGTAAGGACGACACAGCACGTACATCATGCCTCACCCTAGTCTCTATGCGCAAGTCAATGAACTGTCGTGCAGTCTTCTCGCTGACAATTCGCCTCTATCAGACATTCTGTGTTGACCCACCATTGTATGACGCAATATTAAATGAAAAGGAATGTTGTGCATGTCTACACCTTTTGAAATATTCTGCGGCAAGAGTGTAATACCACAAAGAACAGCAAAAAAAAAAAAAAATAACACCCATTTTCGCCATTTCCGGATGCTGAAAAATATTTTTAACGAGTAGTGGTGGACCTAAAATGGGTACCCACGCGTGTAACGTTATTTGAATGTTACTCCTAAACAGACGTAACTCATTCGCGATGAATAGTTTTAGATAATTTTGTAACGGAGTAAGCTCTGCACAAGGCTCAGCGGCCTAGGCAGGCAGCTGCCTTAACGAAGGCCATGGCTGAAATATCTCCCACTTCATGTTATTGAATCAAGTTGTGTGTCACCGTCTATAATAACAACCCTCTGTCCACGAGACGCAAAATCCAATTAAAATAAAATACAAATAAAAATGCAGCTGTAGCATGTTTATATGTTATTATATAAATAAGCATGAAATAGTTAACGAAAAAAGAAGTCGTCTCGAGTAAATGCGCTAATCATCGCAGTTTACGAGGAAATAATGTATGGAATTTCAAAATAAAATTGAAAGCATGGCAGACAGCCAATGATCACACCATCACCTAGAAAACATAGTTGCAGATATCAATGGAGCAAAATAACATAAATAGATACATGACAGTGGCATGCATATTATCAAATTACATTTCCATGACAGGATAAGTTGTAGTACTAAACTTTTTGAAATATATTAAACATTCTTATGACACTTCTATACTATAATATTTTCCGCGATATCTGTAGTAACAAATGGCTTCACGTCCAATTTCAACCACGCATACTACCCCAACAATTCATTTTATATCATTCGACTTAATTTCTGTAGTTTTTTCGTGAGTGTCACAGCAAGCACAGCATGCTTGTATAAGCATGTGTGTGTCTGTGTATATATATATATATATATATATATATATATATATATATATATATATATTAGGGCTGTGCGGGATCCCGAGTCTCGGGAAATTTCTCGGGAAAAGTGGCTTTCTTGAATCCCGAGCAAGAAATAATATTTCCCGAGAAAAATTTAAAGTGTTTTCAAAAAGTATTTTATTAGCTACGAACCATAATTCGATGCATTTACTATTCAATTATAATAGTAATTAATAAATCACGCTGTCACAAT
>PNEQ01027163.1:0-32969 GCA_003012365.1 Medauroidea extradentata
GATATTTAGTCAACCGGAAAATTTGACAGTGTTAAATGTTTTCAATATTTTCTAATAACAATGTAAGTAGTAAGAATAGTACCATGTTTATTACAATAACAAAGTTACGACTTTATCTTTGAATCACAGAAGTATTAAAAGGTAAAATTTCTTACACATAAAACTACAAAAATAATACACAGGAAGCTTGAAACACCTGTCATAACGAGAACAAGAATAAGTAAATGTGGTGGGGTTCATTAACCATTGTGAAATCGCTTTTAAACCAAAACCATTTTCTGTGTTAAACGTAAGAGAACACTGCTAATGAAACTGAAAAAAAAAAGTAGGAAAAATTAAGAGTTTTCGAGTATTTTTTTTTACAATGATGATATACGTAATATCTCATAGTTTTCTAGTTTTCTAGACATTGAAAAACACAACCTAGTAACATCCGACAGAAACATGAATAATAAAGTCAGAGGTGGCTTGTATGTAAGGAAATATGTATTGAACCACATCTAATAGCCTACTGTTTATCATTTATCCAGTTATAACCTATTATTGTTTTCGCCATGCCTCTGGAGTAGGCAGCGGCCTATATTATATGAAAATACTTTTTACATACACACAAATTCAAACATACATGCATACTGTATGCCAATTGACATATAGAATTACGTTATACGTGTCTATCGTACTATATGACGAAATATTTCAGCACAGTTTTCTTAAAATAGGGTATGTACGCCGTTTTACATTCGCGAGGGGCTGTGCTGTGATTTATAAATTTAGGTTTGTCTGATTAGAATTTCTGACTTATTTCCTACCCTTTCGGTGGCCGATTTAGAACAACTCAAACAATTTGTCTTGTTTGCCAGAATTTGCGTGTATTCTTGACACTCTTGCCTAACCTGATTGATGTTATCAAATAAAAACATGTGTGTTCAATACTGGAATTATACTAACGTACCAAAAAAAAAGTTTTTCGCAGAAGATTTTAAAATTAAGCATAGAAAATCTCTCTCTAAAACAAAAACCGCTGTCAAAATAGTTTCCAAATAATATTTTTTTAAGAGAGATAATGTTACTGTTCGTTTGGGAATACACCCGCAATTCGTTACTGATGGTGTTTTATTTGAACGTTCTTGGAACACAAGCAGGTTCCTAAACAGTTCAAATCTTATTAACTGAGTCAGCCAGGTAACGTAATTTAAATTCACTATCGAGAGTACGCAGGTTTGATTCCCCATCAGGCCATCATAATTTAAGTTTCACATGGTTTTCCAAAATCATTCAATACGAATGCTGATATGCATGCTCATTGCAAACAATGGGTTAATACAACTCCGTTTCTTCTTAACATGGTTACCCGTATATATTTGTTTACGTAAAACATAAAGCAATATAGTATAAAAATTAGTGGTTGTTTGTTTGTTCGTCTTATATGCGTTCCTGTACCATTCACCCGATTATTGTGAAACTTCGGTGAGTTGTGCGTGTGCCAGCGAATGTTTTTTTCCAATTTTTTGGGTGGTTGGTGGGCAAAACGGGATAGTGAGGCAAAATGGGTGCCCAAAAGTTTTATTTAAAAACTTTGGCTAGTTGTGCGTACGCCCGCAAAAGTTTCTGCAAAAAAATGGTGAGGGGGTGCAAAATGATGAAGACGGGCAGAAAGGGGTACCCAAAAAATTTAGTGGGCATTGCAACCCATGCCGGGACAGCTTAGTATATAGTAATCGTAGCCAGTAATACACAAAGCCAAGAACTGGCGCCAGTTCAGAGTAATGCTAATTGACTTATATTGACACGCCGTGATTTTGTAACTATTTTCCGCTGGTGCCATAGATCTGCAGACACTATTCTCATAGGTATATATGCAGGAAAATCGCGGCTAGCTGACGTGCCAGCGTATTTTACAAAGCAGTGTAACGTGTACGGAGAAAAAAAGACTTGGTTGTCAACCATGTATATGTTTGTTTATGGCGAAACAGCCGTTTAAACGTTGAATAAAACAAAATATTTGGTTGCCTGGCTAATTTTGTTTCCTCGATAAAAGGGTTTTGTCCTGTTACGCACAAAATTCTTCACAACAAGAAAACCAATTTTTTGACGTGTTTCGTAGACTTTTTTTTTAGCGAACAAATTTATGTCATGTACAAACGTATGCATGGTTGAATGTGGTAAATATTTTACTCTATGTACTAAACCTTGTAGCTTTTATCTTATCTTAAGCTTCATAAAATCTGCTCATTCCTCAAAGTGCCAGAGTGAGCGCCGGATGGAATGCAACGTCGTATATTGATAGGGTACAGGGGCAGGAAAAATGCGCGAATTCATTTTAGGGCAAGCAAGAGTCCAACACGCGTTATATGATTGTAATTGATCAAAAATAATTCGACAGGCACTGAAAAAATTCGAGATAGTAACAAACCTGCTGGCAAACGAGTAAACGTATCACGTCCTTCCAAGTTCTGAGGTCAAACTGGTTGCTTCTTGGAACAACAGGCAATCTAAAAACAGCTTGAGGCATCTGCATGTATAATGTAGTAGAATCTGTTCGTCCGTTTACTGAACTCATGAAATCTTCTTGTTCCTAGTTTGAAAGAATACACACAAACAAACCAGTGAATAAACAAAAGGACGTTGTTGCAACTGATAAACATAGATAAACAAAAACAATTCCACAATAAAATCAGTCAATGAGTTACAAGAAAATAAATTAACACAAACGAACTCCCCAGCAAAAAAAAAAAAAAGCAAAGAAAAATAAACAAATAACTCAGATTATTCAACAAATGGAATTTCGTCACTAAGATTGAAATAACAGACAAAAATAAATATAATTACAACAACAAACAGACAAAACAAACGAACGAAAAAAATGTATGTAGACGACACAGCAGGAACACACGCTGAGTAAAAAATATTGATAAATATAAGAAAATTTGTTTGAAGCAACCAAATGGTATATTTCAATACGTGCAAACAATTGTATGGTTTGTCACGACCAAACAAACTACTTGTTTGAAATATTGTTGTGGTTTTAACCAAATTACGTGGTTGGTGACACAATGCAGATGTTGTTAAATTAAACATACTTCATTTTTTCGAGCAACATTTAAATAACTTTTCTTGCTCTGATCACGAAAATAAGGTTATTTGCACAGAAACTTTATACAAATAATATTTACGTACAAATATGAAAAAAAAAAAAAAAATTACAGTTGCGAATTGATATGAACTCATAATCTTCTGCTGTCAACCACGCACGTTCCCAATAGACCATCACGTCTTACAAATAATTGAATGCATTTTTACATTCACACATATAATTCTGAGAAACTCGTGATTATGCTAATCCGGCAGACCCTCGCTGTTTTCTTCTCTGAAGCCTTTACAAAATTGTACACATAGTATGCGATAAAATAAGAGTACCATGAAATGGAATCTAGAATTATATTCGTGTGAACTCTGAAAAATACTTTTTGGCGTAGTAGTTGTCTTCAGTCATTTATTCGAACATAACTATACGATAGAACACAATAATTAATACTTTACAAATTTATTACTTAACTGTACTTTAAAAAAAAGACAAGTTTTCTAAATCATCGTGTGTGAAAATGCGAACAAATGCATACCAAATAACTACTATTACAAGATCGACTTCCTGAACAGACATACTTCGTTGCTTCAAACTAAATAGTTTCTTTGTTTTAATATCTGCCATGGTTAAATTTACCAAAATTGTATAGTAAGCCATAAATATGGTAAACTCAAGTAAATATGACAGTAAAAGTAAATAAATAAAATAGTATAAGCAAACTAGAGTTCGTATTTTTAACAAGATCAATTATTTTGGGTAAAATCAAATACATGTATTGTTAAGTAAAACAACTAACGAAAAATTTAGTATAACCAACACAATGAATGTCTGTTTTAAATAAATTATATCAACAAAATTGTACTGTTCAAACAAATAAAATCCAATAGTAACTTCAACGTTACGATTGTTAGTTTAACAATAATTTATTTGTTACAACAAAATTCATATGAACTTTATTTATGTGTTTGTCGGAACTGTCAATTTTTCTCAGCACAGACACCTTGACGAAAGGGAACGAAAGCAAATAACACAGTAGCTGTGAACAGTAAATCAAAGAAAGAGAATACACATACGAACACGATGGTCTCCTTGCGACAAAACAAATTGCGACGTTTCGGAGACTGTGATCTGTCTCCGTCATACAATCTACAGTCCGAGGAGCACCTAAGGAAACCATTGTGTTCGTCTGTGTTTTCTTTTATTTTATTTTACTGGCTAAAGTTACCGTGTTACTTGCTTTTGTTCGCTTTTCTCGAGGTGTCAGTGTTCTGCTGTAACGTCTATATCCCGATTTTTGTCGTTCGTTTGTTATACCGGTTTGTGTTGTAACTATATTTATTTTTGTCTGTTGTTTCGAACTTACTGACGGAATTCCTTCTGTGGAATAATCCGAGTTATTTGTTTATTTTTCCTTGGTTTATTTTTTGGTGTTTGGTTGCTCCTTTGTGTTAATTAATTTTCTTGTAACTCTCAGACTGAATTCCTTGTGGGACTGTAAATATTTACTTATGTTTGCCAGTTGCAAACAAAGTCCTTTTTTTTATACTTGTCTGTTTGTCTGTGTGTATCCTCTGGTTTTCTGTGAGACACGATTTCCTGCAGTATCGAGTGTCCAAAATACTTCTTTAGTTTGTAACTTGTCTCCATTGAAAGAATCGTTCAAAAGTAAAGCTATGTCATACCCCCAGTCCTCGCAGCGGGAACCTGTAACAGGCGTGATGCCGGGAGAAAATTAATTTGAGACCAATCACAAGCAATCTGTTAGTTACACATTACTAGAGGCACGATTACATTTCTGCACCATTTGGTTACAAAGTCTTACGTGCACATCTGCAGCTCTGCTTCATTGCCAGAGTTTGGATGTTCAACTGTCACTTTTCTTTGGGTTCTACTGGTCAATCAAAATCACAATAACCTTATTCTGATTGGTGCAGTCAAATACGAGACGTGTTTGAAAAAAATGCAGACTACCAGCAACCATGAAGCTGACCTGTTGAAGTGCACGTAAAGCATTGCAACGAAGTGGTGCAAAAATATTTTCGCGGTAAACTCATGGTTCCATACATTACAAACCTAAAGATAATCCTGAATCGTAACTACGTTTAACTGTCTCAGAAATGAATAAAATGTCCAATTAGGGAACGGTGCAAAAATATCCTGCAAAAGTCAGTTGTTACATCGGCAGTTCTCCTTCACACTTATAACTACCGTGGTGAAAACGGAATTATTCAATTATTTAAGACAATCGCTAAAAGGCAACAAGATTTTAACAGTCGGTCATTAACTAATAAAAAATATGCTACAACTACACTATTAGAGCTGAAATTCATTGAGGATGAAATACACAATCTCTCTTACCCATCAGGATAATTGCTTGAAAATAATTGTCTCGGAAATAATT
The DNA here is from genome assembly GCA_003012365.1 of Medauroidea extradentata. Classification (NCBI taxonomy): domain Eukaryota; kingdom Metazoa; phylum Arthropoda; class Insecta; order Phasmatodea; family Phasmatidae; genus Medauroidea; species Medauroidea extradentata. The sequence goes on from PNEQ01027163.1 coordinate 5,487, forward strand.
GGTTATACGAGGACTCTGAGCTTACTTTGAGAAAGCATTTTATACGCTTGAGAAGTTCGAAAGCATGTTATTAATTTCGTAATTACGGCGTATGCTGGTTACCGTATCGGAAATAATGTACCTAACACTAGTAACTACGCTGAATTGTGATCGAATTAAGTTAATAAACGTTCGCAAACGTGTTGTTTCTGTTTTTTCTACTTCTTATGACGTCAGCTTTTTTTTCCAAAGTGTTATTTTGATTAAATGAAAAACTATATTTTAATATAACTGTTAAGAGTCCACTTTTAAAAGTGTGCATGGTGTTACGTTAGTGAAGTTGCGTTTTTCATGTAATTTGTGCGTAGTATTATCGACTACAATATTCAGCATGTTGTCGGGATGTTTCAATAAACATATATCTCACTACACTACTTTTCTTAACAAAGCATATTTCGGGTAAGAAATAAAAAGTTTTAATTCGTACTTTTCAAATAAAAACAATATGATCATAATCAAGTTGTCCTTACTTTTTACTGAGTATTATAAGTCTGTTCTTTACCGTAATTATTTGCTTTAGTGGCGAATACAACAAAGCAGGAATCACAATTAGCTATGTGCTAACGGTCTTGTAAATTATTATTTTTTGTGTTAAGTATGGAATTGATCTTTTTTGTCAGTTTAGAAATTGTAGTTTTTTGATCTTTGATCCTGACAAACCCGGCGAGGTGGCGCAAAGTTAACACGTTGGACACGCATTCCGGTGGACCCGGGCTCGGCCATCCTGATTTAGATGTTCCATGGGCTCCCGAAATCACTTCAGGCGAATGCTGTCACGGTTCCTTAACAAAGGCCATGGCCGACTCCTCTCCCAGCTCCTGTCACTGTACCAAGTTGTTTCACCGTCGCCTCGATTCTGACAAAATTATTTTAACAAATATTTTGACAAGTTTTAATATTATTTACTCATTTTTTCTAAGTCTTGTGCGGAAGAATAACACGTCGAGACACGCAAGCTAAAATGGCGGGGGGAGGAGGACCTCCCACTGTAGTGACGTCATATGTTGGGCGTGGCCTGTCACCAGCCAGCCGTCCCTGAAGCGTGACGTTACCGGAGAGGCTAGGCTGGTCACGGTAAAGTGAGCACTTTTGTAACGTTCTAAAAAAACATATTTTTAAAACGTACTTAAAATACTAAATAATTTCTTCTGTAAACATACGTGTAATATTTCAAACAATAAACGTGGGGCGCATGCAATTAATAATAGTAGGTTGTGTAGAGTGGAGAGAAGACGTCGTTGAGAAAACTCACATAAAATATAATATTTGTAGTGCAATAACATTGTTAGCGACTTCGGAGAACTATTTATGCACCAGTTTGTTATTTTCGTTTTAAGTCTTACAATTATATTTGTAAGATAAATTATTTTACTTTTTTGTACGATTAAAAAACGCGGCGTATTAATTTTTTGAAAAATATTACTGTGTGCTTTTTAGTTTTATGTGCGTTAAATTGTACTCTCATATATTTTAAAATCGTGGTATACAAAATTTATTGCTTTGTTATCTAAACAATTATTTATTTCACAATTTTTTTTTTCCTCTTTCATTGCTTCGTTAAAAATTTCAAGTCTCTAACTCATTATTAACGAACAGACAAACAAACTGGTGAGATAGTGACTGAATAAAGACGTGTTCTTAATAACAAATATATTTGCTTCATTTTTCATATCGGAGATAAGGCTATGCATTAGTCTCACATGCGCCAACAAAGGGCGGAATACTACCAACGGCCTGAAATGATAAGAAAATCAAGGCCTTAAAAAGTGCACGTTTCACTGTAAATATTTTGTGAATTTTGCATTAGTGGCATGCAGCGACAGCATACTGGGCGAGTGAGTAAATGTTGATTCCATGAGATTTTGAAAATATTTTACGGGAGTAAAACTTTTCTTGTTGATAATGCTTGACAAAATCTAGCATAACTTACTACTTAAAGAGTCGGAAATCATACTTAAATTGAAATTACAAGTCACAGAATAGCTTACAATTTTGTTCAAGACCAACACTAAACGGAGAAATTTTTATTGTACTTTGTAACAAAAAAAATTAATACTTTAAATATTGTTTAATTTAGTTATATCATACCTGGTTTCTAGGTGTTACTTGCCATATCTCATTCATATATACACATAAGTATAAATATTAATATAATAAGTAAAATGGTACATAATAAATTGAAGTTAATACATTTGAAATGGTAAATTCATTTCCTTAATGTATTCAATTTTTTTGCTACAACAGGACTGGCTTGTCAATAAATGTATAAAATGACTTACTGAATTTTTTGTACAGTTTTTACACAAGATAAATTATTTTACCTGATTTTATAACTTTTTATTTAATATACACACAGATTTCATTGAAGGTATGCCTAGCCTGGAAATCCAGAGAACGGTATTCGATACCACCACATTCCATCGCCATGAAACCCTGTTTTTTTTTTTTGCAGTCAATAAGAATCTAACTACAAGTATTTGACATCATTGTTGTGGGGAAGTGTAGCTTACATGAACTATTCTCCCACAGGACTAAATTTTGTGTACACATTCCACACTACTGCAGTATCACACTTATAAATAAGTCGTCAAAACATTAAAAAATCAACAATACTAAGTAATTAAAAATTTATATCAAACAAGTATTAAACAGAAAAACTTTTCTATTCTCTCGGTAAATTTCAGAACAACATGGAGTAAAAAAGTCTATGTATGACATGTGTGTAGCCTAATATAAGAGACTGTGCACATAATACTATATTAGCAACAAATGTAGGCCTAGGCCTATGTTTGTACATTACGAGTAAACGCAGTGTATTATCATTATATATGTGTTAATTATCTACCTATGAGAGTGTATACGTATATTCATGTTGTGTATGGAACTAGGCTTCCTTGATTATTTGTAACATATTGATGACAATTGCCATCTAGCATGCAATGGAGGGAGGGGGGTTGAAAATAAATAAACAAATGTTTCTTTATGTAGCGGCTTTAATAAACACAACTCCTGGCTAGTGTACTTCACAGCAGAGGTCGACGAAGTAGTTTTCCTTACAGCCCAAATATGCAGACAGCTGAAAGGCGGGGTCGCTCCGTGACGGCTCCCCGCCCTGCGAACTCATTTCAACTTCATCAAGAAAGCGACATTAATTGTATGGTTTTAAATTACTTGTTAAAATATATTCGTTATGTAAACGTGGTTTTTGAAATTTTTGGTAATGGGTGGTGCACCATTAAAGCCTTATCGTAGCAGTAGAGTGAATTGCTAGAGGCACTTTATTTTAACAAAGCGACCTTGACACCTGCTGGTTTCAAGGCCTCACATGCACATCTGCAGCTCTGCTTCATTGTGATTGGATGTATTTTTAACTCTCGTGTTTCTTAATGCTGCAAATTACTTACGTGTTTTGTTTCAGTATCTTTATTATATTTCTTATTGTAAAATGAGATACGTCTCTTCACGGATAAACACTGCCAGTAACCACAAATAACAACAGCTGCAGATGTACGCGTGAAGCTTTTAAAGTGAAGATATTTTGGTCAACGCTTAACATCGTGGTCTTCAGCGCTGGTGAGGGGTGATATGATGTGAGTACGGAGTGGTGCCGGAATGAATAGGCGGGGGAAACGGGAGATCCCCAAGAAAACCCGCTGACCAACGGCATCGTCCGGCACGATTTCCACATGCGAAAATCCTTGGACCGACCCCGCCGGAAATCGAACTCGGATCGCCTTGGTGGGAGGCGAGAGGTCTGACCTCTCGGCCACCGCGGCCCCCGTGAAGCTTATAATCATGCTGGTGCAAAAAACTTTTCGGGAAAAATTATGTGGTCTTACGGAGCATGAGATCCTGGGTTCGATTCCCAGTACAAACATGGATGTTTGCGTCGTTTATTTAGGTTAAAATAGTTTGTTAGCCGCCCCTTATCAAGCCTAACTGCGTAGAACTGGGGGACGTTAGTAAACCCACTGAAATAGAAAATAGAAATGTGGTCATACATATTAATTTACTTATGATACCTGTCATATAATTATAATTCGTTGCAATCATTAGAAGTATTTATATATGATTCCTAAATCACTCAATTAAAAAAAACTAACTTATATAGATCTTAACAATTATAAAAATATGTTTTACACTTTACAGCGTTTTAAATTCTTTTATAGTAGCATTCTAATATACCACGCAGAAGCTGGTATTTTCAAAATGAAATGATTAAAAGTACGGTTACAATTTTTGCATTAATTTTCGGCATTTATGCACGTCTCTTTAAACTAACAAAAAATTCACTAATTTATGTGTAAAATAAATTTTTTTACAAGAGCCAAGCTCCAACGTTAATCACAGAGTCAATGCAAGCTTATGAACCATTTCGAATAACTTACAATGAGCGAATGAATTTTCGTCTGCGTATGAGCGAGAAAACTTTTTTTAACCTTTAATTGCATAACATTTATCTAAGAATTATTTGAGTTGAAATTTTTAACCACATTATAATGTTTTTCTTGTGTAAACTGTACCATAAATATTTACTATTTTTATTTTTACCAGGGATATGCATTTAGTTCAAAATATTTATTGGAAATTTATTAGAAGTTATCGGTGAACATATTCACAATAAAATTGACGACTGCCTTGTTTCAAATCTCCTTAATTATCCTGGTATTGTTATTAAATTGATTTTTTAATAAATTTAATGCATGTGTAAAATATGGTGACTAGTTCCTAAAATGTTTCTAACAAGATAAAATTATATAGTTAGGAATTATCAGTAGACTAATGTACAGTATCACTAAAATTTTAACATTTTTTTGTGGTGCATAATGGTTTACATAATGTAGTGTCAGTCAAACAGCAAGACGAGGGAAGAAAATGTCGTCTGACGTTTCATTAAACATGCACGGCATATAAAAAAATAATAGCCCTGAGTTCTGTCAAAATTTATTGTAGTTATACGAAACACAGCTTAATTTCAACGAAAATCATGTTGTGATCTAGGGAAATATTTACTACTTGTTTGCGAGGTTGGTAGGCATTGCTCTCAAATGCACACTTTTGATTGTATTAAGTGTACGCCTCGAGGTGGGTGGGCTAGTTATTCACGTAGTTTACGACACGGCGTACAAGTATGGCTGCCGTGTTCCACGCGACCTGGGAGCCGATACTGTCAGCCAGCGAGTCGAGAACACGACAACCAGGCGGGCCTGCATACCTCGCAGGAGTAAAACCCACTGCGTGCGGCGAACTAGTTAGCTCGGGGCCGGCCCTACGAAAAGCAACGTGTACGTTTTACGACGAAGCAATAGTAAAAAAAAGGGGGAATTGTCTAGTTTATGTTGCACTCTGCGATAGTGTTTTATACATCGCGCAGAGGTGTTTAAAAAGAACGGATCTGACCTGACAATACAAAGTTCATGCCTCGGTTCGGGGTGCGCGAAGTAAACTACAGTCATAGCTGAACCCGAGGACGTTTTAGATCATGGGGAAAGATGGCGTATCTATATATCTACCCGGTGCTAGTATTTGCGTGGCGCTCGTATGACACGCCTACTTTTCCCCCTCCTCACCTAAAATCCCTACTTTCTGGTACAACACTCGTAGAATTATGCGAAGTTCGGATAGGGTACCACTGCTTTGATCTGGCCTATTTCCAGTCCTAGCGCCATGCTTCCGTGAGTTCCAAGCGTGCTCAAATTAAAAAAAAAATTGCGGCAGTTCTTTTTATGTAGGTTAGTGGTCTTGAACCCAATACGTGTCGAGCTATTTTTTTTTTTTTTGACTGGCGGATATTTTTAACGAGCGTTATTTCTGCATCAATAAACGGCTACACTAAATATAATCTAAGAAATATTGCATATAACATTTACTGTTAGTTCTCGTCTTGAAATTTTTACAGATGACGTAATGTATGAGATAGTTTTGTCATTGTTAGGTTACGGCTGATCGTAATGTTGTGGCTCTGAACACTTTAGTGGCAAAAGTTGAAGGCCACTGATAAAAGCGTTCTCAGACTGCTACCAACATTTCGAGCACAGTACGCTTATATGAACTTTGTTTGGTTCCTCTCATACTCCTCTGAATTTAAGTTTTATTACTCCTGTTCAGTACATTTTATTCTTAAGCACATGAGAAGATGGTGGGTCTTAGTACAAGGATAAACGAATTTCCTTCGAAAAACAACCAATATTGTTCAGATCTCAATTAAAAGATGGACGTGATGTACAACTCACCAAAGATTCATCGCAATCGAATGTATGTTATAGACGATCAAACAAGCAAACAAACATACATTTTCATTTAGAAGATTAAAATTCATAGTCAGGACAAATAAGTCAGTAGCTAGTCTCTAGAGACTGTCTTACGGTTGAATGTATTTAAAAGAAAAATACCATTTATTAGCATATGCTTACTGAGTTTCTGTTACTGTATCTGTAGTTAAAACGTAATTACTGTCAAGTCCATTCATTCTCTCGCTTCTTTTCAATGTTCTGCAAATTAAGTCAAAATATACTTGTATTTTTTCACCTAAAATTTCAGACTTTTTGGGACATTCAGTAATGGTAAAAAAAAGTTATTTTAAATCTGAAAGTATTGTGAAGGAAAAAAATAAGACGATAGGTTTTCCCAGCTTTATGAGGAAACATTTTGCCAAAGGACGCATTCGTTTACGGCAATCTCTTTCGTCACTATCAAATGTACGATATTTTGACGTCAGAGATTGTGCAACACAAATACCTCACTGTGACTAAATATTTACCCATTTCGTTTTTTTTTTTCCCTAGGTACGCTGCTTCTTTTAATACGCATACTTAGCGCTGTTTAATGTAACATACGATACACGATGTTTTAAGCCCTCGGTATTTAATTTTTGTTGTTTTTGCAAGTATTTTTTTAACCTAAAAGAAAACAGACATCAATAATCATATAGGTGTGTTAAACCTATTTTCTGTGTTCCAAGCTTTAAAAAAATGAATATCAATGTAATTTTGGTTTATTATTTAACTATATTAATTTTCTATTAGTCAATAATCAACCAAAATTGCATGTGTTTGCTATGCAAAAATTAACGTTCGTTGAAAATAAAACGAGGTGTATGTAATACCTTTAATTTGTTAGGGTTTAAGAACATATTTGCAAAAACAGCAACATTAATAAAACCGTAGCCTTATTACGTTAGGATACTGACTACGCAAATTTTTAACAGTACGGATTTGTATTTTTTTCAGTTTTATATTTACAGATAATTATATTTTTGCTTACTTCACAGTGGTGTATTATCCCCGATAACTACAAGCCTTTACCAGTGACGTTAACGAGATTTTAAGGTTAAAATCAACCGTATACTTGTATACTTTGTAATTTAAGACGTACATAAGTTGTTCACTAGTATGTTACAGTAATTCTAGTGGCAAGGATATTATTTAAGTTTTATACAGTAAAACGTTTAAATTGAACAAGACGATGTTTATCAAGCAACTGAAGCATATTTCAGTACCATTCAGGAAACGAAGATACAGAGTTACGTCTCTGGGCCGAATTAATTGACCAATAGGAACGACGATAAGAATATTTCAGTTTGTTGGCTCTTGCAGACAGTGAGAGCAACCTTGCTGACAAAAGAGAGATTGAAGTAGTATATGTATAGTCATGAGTTGGAGTGTTCAGAAAAGAAGGAAGGTAGTTACGTCGTAAATCCTTTCTCGTCAACGACAATACATGGATCACGGAAATACATCTCAACAGTGCCCTTAGAGTTTGTATGTTTTGACTGCCAGATGACATGCAGAACTTCAGTCGTAGACCCCTGTACCGGTCAGTTAGGCCCTACATATACGATGCCCAAAACCGTAATAATTTTCGTACCAATCTCTGTTTTAGTAACCCTTTTCTCTATGGTAACAGAACACGGGTATGAAATCTGCTACGTTTTGGGCATCATGTATTCTCACGACCGAATCATAATTTTCGACTTTTATTATTTTTTATCCTTCAGTTAGTGTAGACGCGATCAGTTACAAAGGGCATGTTTACCGTAATTTCAACGTTTAAAAATTTATCTCAGGACATGTCTAGTTATAGCTCTATAGTTTAAATTTTCTTATTCTCCTCAGGAATAGTTTACATAATTGATACAAATTTGTCGTTGAGTATATATATTTTTTAAATGATTCATTAAGTTATAATTGAAAATAATAAAACTTATAGAAAAGGATATACGTTCTGTGCAGTTATAGTAAAATGTGTTCCAGTATCCTGATTAGTTTTATAGAAAATCGAACGTACGCGAATGATAATTTGAGGATTTACCCCCAAGCTTAAGAATTTAACTAAAACTAAGGACATTTTCATTTCTATTTTGCAAAACGGGTCTTATTTCACCTCATCTCTTGGAACAGGCAGATGCCTAAATCTGCGCTTTGGGTACGATACCCTGTCTTTGGGTATCCTCCCCATACGCTATTTTGATAGCAATTTTAAATAGAGAACGGGAAACTTCATGAGTTAAATGACCTGCGTATTAGAATATACTGCCCTAATGCATTCTCAGGCCCCGTACATTCGTAACAGTAGTAGCAGCCAATGAAAAAATGGCCGAGCTTGAGTAAATACAGGTGAGTGCAGTTTAACAAGCCAGTCCATGAACTTGCGAAATATTCCTTTTCCTAATTATGTGGATGACCCATTACTAAAACTTCTGAAAATTTTTACACATTCTATTTTAGAAAAGGAACTGCAAATACGTTTGTTACCAAAATAAAACTTTGATCTTTAAAATTGTATTGCCAATAGTAGTTTTCCAAAGAGTACCTACAAAAATACCGTTCTAATTCTAAACGTGCATATCAACACAATGCCTACCATACCATAAATAGGTCCATACTTGAATTTTTTGTGTTTATAACAGGTTTTATTACTTTTGAGTAAAATATGTTCTGTTTTAAATATTTAAAGCATAGTACGTTTAGTAAGACAAGTATATAAGTATTCTATTAAAAAATGTGTGCCCTTTCTATCCAAAAGCACGCCAGAAAAAGTTTTTACACTAATTTCGGAGCTTGCAAGAGCCATAAAATGAATTTTAGTGTTAATTCGACACATAACAAAATTGTAGAATTTAACATAAAAGTTAGTCCCCAGTCAGCCTAAACCTAACCTTATACTGATCTCTTTATTTTAATCCTTCGGATACAATATGGGAAATATTCTTGTCAAATGAAATTTTACTGAAATACTTGCCTTACACCTGCTAAACGTTCTGAAGTGTTGAGCTCTTCTTGAATTTTAGTGTGAACACTATCTCTGACCAGAGATAAGTTTTTTATAGCAGTTTTTTACAACTATCACAATGTACATTTCCTACACACCGCCCTTTTAGCGATAAGTCAAGCAGGAAACAACTGGGTGTGTTACTATGATAACACTTTGAATTCATAGTCCAGTACAAATACATAACAGCAAAGACACGCCTACACGATGTCTACGAACAGATGTGAAACATGCAGAGTTCTTTTAAAAATTATAACCTACGAGAGAGACATATATCATTTTTAAGTCATGCATGCCTGTATTTTTAGCATAGAAATCACGTATAGCACATTGCGATGTAAAATTTTGAGTTTTGATGTAAGAAAATGTTATTGGGTTAGAGTTGTTTTGTAATGATTCGATCCCTATAATACAGCGTGGTATTATAATCTGAACAGAGACATGTTGTAATACTAAATGACTTATCATATTTACATATAAAACCAGTGCTGATTTACTCCATAACATATTAGGTAATTGGGTTTCAGGAATTTTTTACCGAGTAGTAATATGTGTGTAATAATTTAGAAAATAATATACATTATTAACGGGAATTCACTGACATTATGAATTAAAAAGGCTCTTACGAATAAAGTTTTGGTACACTTTGAAACACTTTCTCTGCCAAAACGCAATTTTTCGGAGCAAAAGAAAATGGTTGTGTGAATATGTGTAAGATAGCTTTGCCGCAAAAAATAGTTCAATAGTATTAAATTAACTGCGTTGTCATTAAAATAAATCGGTTGTAATTACTGTGGCTAAGTCAATTATATATCTTAAGAATAGTTTATTAAAAAATAATACTTTCATTGCAACAAAAAAATAACTTTTTTACACATAACTTTTGAAAGATAAACTTGAAGCTATGATAAATCTGATATATTATGTGTTTAAGCATTTATTTCCTGTGAAATAAGATTTTTCTACCGCAAGCATAACAAACCATTTCCTTTTTCGCTGCAAAAAGTTTCCACCACGTAACGAGTGATAGTAGAAGAAAAAAGCGGGAAACACTCGTCATAAGAAACGTGCTAATAACGTAATCGCTGAAGAGAAAATAATACATGCGTTGTGGAGTCGTAATTTTGCATTTATACCAAACACTGTTTTAACTTTAGAACAATAAATTAAAAGTAATTTCTCGGAAATAATATTAATTTTAGATCATGTTGTTTATTTGTATACCCACATGAGTCACAACGAGATTGTAAGGGAATTTACGTTCAGTATTTTTTTTTTTATTTCTTTGACTAGGAAACGCCGCTGCAAAAAAAATGTAAGGGAATCGCGCAAAGGTTATTTTTTGTATATTGATATCACTTCTATCACAACTAAAAACCCTGGCATTAAGGGTCTAGCCAGAATGAAACCTAAAGTGCAGTGTTAAGGTTCGGCAAAAAATCTGGTGAATAAAAACGACTGAATAAAATATAAAATACTTAGGACACCTTTTCTATGTACGACTGCATATTACAAATGCTCATTGCAACACTAAGAATTATATTTACTGGTGTAAAAGTAATTAAGACTGGCTGAAACACAAACTTTGTCTTCGAATAGTAAATGTACAATAGATAATCACTATTGCGCTATAAATAAAACAGGTGACAATATTCTGGTGGCTATGAAGTAAACTAACTTTTCAATCAAGCACCTCAGTCAAAATACCGCGGCAGTTAAATAAGCCATCGGGTAGGTAAATTAAAAATAAATAAATAAACAAGAAAATATGTTTTGATAAACAGGCCTGCGTTGTTTGACCACGTGTCGACTTTAAATGCCGTTAAAGTAACAAAATCTATTTTGTGTATTTATTTGAAGTATATTTTATATTTGCCTATATTTTATCACATTGTAGTGTGAGAATAGCTTATAATGGAAACAACATAATTAACTATAACCAATTAGGATAACTAGAATAATTTAAAGATTTTACATTTTGCCAACCACATTGTAAAATTGCACGACAAAACCATATTGATCCTTCATATAATAATATGATTCTTGCAGACACCATTTCACAATAAATGAATTCCATGGAAATGGATTCAGTAGTTCGCGTCTAGTGTTATTTTTAATTTATGATAACAATATAAGCATAATTAGCCAAACATTTACAACTGTTTCACGTCGAACAATCTTTCAGAGTTCAAAAAAATAAAAATAGTTTCTTATTAATGCTAGCTATGACTTCAAGATGCATTTGATTTAGTCTGGAATATTGTGACCAACGTATTTGTTTTTAGAAATACTTCATATTATTTAACGTTGAAATGTTGCTAATTGTGTTTAAAGAGAATACAAACATTATTTTCTATTTTGTTTCATTATTTTAACACGTTACCACTAAAATTGTGTGGCAATGTTGACACTTTAGCGTTAACCGTGTCTCGAACAAAATATGTACTTAATTTTATAGTTTACAAACGAGGAGCATATTTTGGGTTGAGGCAATGTATTTTATTGATTACAGGTGGGCCTCGTTATTTTTAATATCACAGAAGTTTTGAAACATGCAAAACGCTAAAACCATTATATTGTACTTTGAACGGGATGCATTACACTATAAATTATATACGTATCGTTACGTGCACCCAGTTTTGAAAACTTGGAAGTTTAAAACTGCAATAGAACAAATTTGTTTTGTAAAATTATGACTTTTTCGCGGATTTTAGTGGAGTATTTTGGTGCAAATATTTATTTCTCTCTTCTTTATTCTTTAAGTGCAGGAAGTTTATTTTATGAAAATTAGATGTTATAAACTACAGAATACGAAATTCAGCTCTGAAACATCTTTACCACAATTGTTTGTACGAAGAGCTGTTGGAGGTAAGGTAAATGGCTCTACATCTCTTCAACAGCGAGATAATTACAGACAGCAATACATAATAAAATAATAGAAACTGAGAGGAACCAGCTATGCCGTATGTTAAGCAACTTTCATCCTCATGTTTGTCTTTTTTATTTGTACCAGCCGTATTACTTTATTATTTTAGACAAAAAATGTGACTAAATTTTGCTCCTGTGAAATTTTTTTATCTCTCATAGTTTTCGCGTAATGGCTTGTTAAAGTTAAAATTTGCATGTTTCCGTTTTAAGGACTTCACTAAAACAAACTGATATACCAAACTGAAAAAAATTCATAGTGGATAAAGACGTCGCAGGCTATAATTTCACGGACATAAAACAAAGAGTCAAACGTTTTTTTTATTTAAAGAACAATTCTGAAATAAAAAATTTAAAACATTCAATACTTTTTTTAATTCAAAAATATTTTATTTTTCTGCTTACATAGCCGAACTTGTAGCCTGCAGCATCGTTATTCACTTTTTTTTTTCACTTTGGTAAGTGAGTTGGTTTTAGTGTCATCCTTAAAATGGAAACATGCAAATTTTGACTTTAACGAGCTATTACGCAAAAAATATGCGAGATAAATATATGAGCAAAACTGGTCATATTTGTGTCTAAAACAAGAAAATAAAATATCTGGTACAAATATAAAAATAAAAACGTGATGATGAAAATTGCTGTACAACGCGTTGTTAAAAAACTATCGCAGAATTTGCATGAAGTTATTTCGGGAAACCATTAAACACCGAAGGTAGGATGGCAAGTATTTCTAAAAAATTAAGGAACGCAGAACTACTTCACTTAAGAGGGGAGTTCACGCAAAGTTTTAATAATTTTAATAATTCTTATTTTTGTACGATATGGTTTATTTTGTAGACATGTATCGTGACAATATTTTACAATAATGAAATTTTTCTAGCCTTAATAATTTTTGTATAATGACGCATCAAAGTCCAAATTTTCATAAAACTGTTTTATACAAGAAACAAAAACCAAATGACAAACATAACTGAAATAATTCACAGTGATGAAAAGTGGCACGGGCTGCGTCAAGACATGTAAAAAAACCCGCATTGAAACTTGTTTTAAAAAAAAATTGTAGAAAATTTGCAATATTTTATGTTAATTTCAGCAATTTTTTTAAACCACAAAATATATTAAATACGGTTTTTGTACATTCCTCGACGTAGCCAGGGACACTGATCTTTACAGTAAATTATTTAATTTCTGTTTGTAATTTGGTTGTCCTTTCTTGTACAAAACTGTTTTATGCAAATTTGGGTTTTGACCTACCATTATACAAAAACTATGAAAGCTGGAATAATAATTACTTCAAAAAATTGTATCAAAATATGTCTATAAAATAAACTATGCCTCGTAGAAATATAAAAATTATTGCAACAATTAAAATTATGCAGGTTTTCCCTCTTAAACTTGTCCAGCTTACACTTAACCCCGAGCTAGTTTAGATCGCATTATCGTCTCGCTCAAAGTAATATAGTTCCGTAAATTATTTCGGACTATATATTCTGTACTGCTCCCCTATTGGCTGCTTCCAGGATCACAAGCTGGACAGCAAATATGGCTCCTTTTTAGGTACGACATTTTTCATTTGTAAAATTTAATTAAAATCACATGCGCAGTATTTGTATTCCTTACACAAACACAGCAAAATCGAAGTTCGTTGTAGTACAATATGTCAGGGATGATAAGTGTTGGTATGATAATAATAAAATATGGCACATTTTCAAGTTCCATGTTTCTTTTAAGGTAAGAATGTTAATTGAGTTGACCCGGTTTGGGTGTGTAACCCTGCAAACATGTTAACTTTCAAACTTGATAAAACATGGTTCATCTTATTCATGTTCGAAATCTCTACTATTTTTAGTAAAAATTTCGTTTTCGCTTTGTAAGTCTTTGATATACTGTAAGAATATTAGATGATAGACTATTTATAAAATCGTTTTCCTCGGCCAGAAAAAAAACGGTTCGGTGGTGCAGGCATCCGAGTGTTCTGAAACGTGATCCTTGTTGCTTTCTTTCCTCACGATACAAGTTGTAAGAGAGGTGTCTCACAGTTGGGCTGGGGTTTAGGGTGGGGAAGGGAAGAGGTGGTGGGTTGGAAAAAAAAGGGGGGGGGGATTGAGAGGAATGCTCAACACGCACACCGACACGAGGAGAAGCAGAAAATCAATGTCCAGCTTTGTAAGGCCCCGGGTCGGCAGTGTGAAAAGTCGACACAATGCCCAAGGATTGAAATTCATACAGGCACTTAATGTTTTCTCCCGCACTGCCATATTGGCAAATGGATTCAGCTACTGGAGACATGATAGGCTTGGGGAGCAGAGCGGCGCAACTCACTCGCCGACGCTGATGTGAATGTTCCTTCCTAAGTAGACGACTTATGATGAGTTCTTCACAGCTTTGATATTGCTTACAAGGCAGAACATGTGGTAGGAAGTTGAGTCAAGAAACAATAGTTGGAATTATTTTTCTTTCAACAACAATATTCTGTGTGGTTTATATTAAAAGACCATTTTGATTATGAGTATTTCAAACGCTATTATATTCTTGCATAATATTTATTTTGAGAATGATGATTGACATGTTAATAAGGGGAATTGACTGTGATATGCAGTGGCAGAAAGTTTATGAATGTGTTTAGGTAACCAAAGTTTTGTTTTTCTACTTAATGTAGGCAGGCATGCGAAAATTCTTGTAAATAACTGGTTGAGAGCATATTGGTTACAGTATTTACAAATGTTGTTTAAAAAAACATATCAATGTATACTAAAAAAAACTGTTAACCAACTACTGTAGCCCATTTAATAATTTGCAGTCAAAATTATTTTCAATCTCAGCGAGAAACCACAAAATCAGAATGTGGAAAGAAAAATCGTAGTCTATTTACATGGTGGCAACATTAGGCGTATTTTAGCGGTTAAATTGTTCACAAGCTCAGTTAGCAAGGGTTTGCGGAAACAGTTTGCATTTACAAGAAATAGCTAAAATGCAATCATTCAGTGAACATAAATGGCTACCATCATGGAGTTACGAAATTATGTTGTTGCTAATGCCTTATCAGGAATATAATTGGACTGTATAAAGCAAAATTCTTCTTAACGAATATGTCTGTTAGAAAATAGAATGCTGTAACTTTTTTTACATGTACAACATAGTAAATTGTAGAAGGAAATTGAATTATGCAGCTGCATGAAATGAAACATTAATATTGCGTCATTTTCTTCCAAAATAACTTAAGTCTAGTCCATATTGGGCCTAAATACTGTTCGTTATGAATTCAGGTTTATTAGAGATAAAACAGGAAATAATGGTATGTGAACAAACCCTGTAACCGTCCTCCTGCCTCGGTTGCCAGAAATATGCAAACACCCTCAGCCTGTTTGCAGCATAAATGCTCTGTTCACAGAATCCGCTACAAATTAAACCGCTAAAATACGCGTATTTGCTCAGGAACACAGCTGACGCTGGTAACTGCGGGTAAATCTTAGCACTCGACGAATATCTCTTTCGACGTTCGTCATTCTTTTCCTGAGATGCTGCTCCATCCCTGTGCCCCCCCCCACCCCCAACCAAGGACTCCCACACCCTCATTCTTTTGATTCCTTCCCTCTATCCTCGCACCCTAGGCGTGATTTATTGGGAGCGAGATATTGAGCCAATGCCAAGGGGTGAGAAAATAAAAGTGGGTGCATAAGAGAGGCAGGCAGCCGGGCGCAGAAAAAGACAAAAGCAAAGGGGATGCTTTTAATGGTGAAAATCACATCCCTCACACATTAAGGGTGCCGGGGGGGGAGGAGGGCAGCTTCTACTCAACCCCTCTAATTAATACACTTTTAGTAACCTTTTAATCATAATTGGATAATGCTGTGAGATTTAGTCTTGAAGGGGTTTAGCAAAGCAGATTAAACAATGCGGTGCGAGGGGCTGTTGAATGGAGCAAAGTGCAAGGACTGCGCTGCCTCCACTAGAGTAGGACTCCATCCCGGGGAGAAAGAGTTGTTGGTATACTTTTCTGTCAGTTTCATTTTTCAGACATGTTCAAAATTAGAAGTCGCAGTGATATTACTTGTTTAGCTCGAAGATATGAGAAAACTATAGAATATATTTATGTTTTAGATACATAACTGTAATATTTACCACTGGCTTAGTAAGTTTTTTAAAAGCTCAAATTATTTTTTATTTCATCATGAATCTGTATTCTTCCACCCTGGATAGTATTCAGTTTTAACATAAGAACAATTACTAGTACACAACATGAAAAGTTGCCACATAGTCACTATAATCACGCGTGTGCTAAAATTAGGCTGATATCGATTGAACTTTAGTAAAATTAATATAATAAATTATTTTCATTGCTAAACATTTACACTTTTACTCTAAAAAAAGTGAACAATAAATATGTAAACAAAACTGTTTAGTCGTACTGCCAACATGCGTCAGTTCAACAATTAATGTTTGCATTAAATAAATCATACAGCGGACTAAGTTTAGTCACCAAAGTTTAATGGATCCAATTTAAGAATCCTACTAAATGTATCTATTTGTGAATTAATTTATATTGATATGCTTACAAATGCCGCTAATATCAGCAGAACCTTTACACCAATCAAGCATCAGTGGATACACAACTTTTTGACTGAAACTGACATACTACAGATATATATTTTTAATATTTAAAAAAATCATACAAAATTGACGTGTCTGGAAGTTTACAAATTTATGGCACCTATGACAGGGATATACACACGTCTGCACACGCGTTGGTTTTTATTATATTGTAGCGACAAAGTTATAATAACTTAATTATCTAACAAACGATACTTCCACCAAGCACGTTTTTGAAGTTAGCATTTTTATATATCTGGACTAAAGAAATAATTAATTTATGTTTTGTCAGCCATAAGACATTTGATTAATACGAAAATACATATATATTTTATGAAGATATATTTATGTCAGTAACTTTGGAACAGATTTTTAATATTAATGGGGCTTTATTGCAATGATTTAATGAAATTTAATGTTTCGGGTACATTGCACTAAATGTTTACTAACCAGGTTCCCAGGTTGTTTTGCTTGAGAAAAGTTGAAACCTAGGGCAGTACGTAAAGTGCCGGGTGTCAAAATGTCTAGACTATTGTTAAATAGTTCTTTTTTTTTTTGTTTCCGCTCATGGTTCGAAACGTATTAGCGTCTTAATGTCATGTAATCGAAGAGGTTCTGTACACGAATACCAGGTAGGGAATATTTTTGCATTCTATAACATTTTAGTAGTAAAATTTTGTGCGATTAACAAGAAACTACAGTGATACACTTCTCATTCTTCCTCTATCCGGTAGACAGATTTTGAAGATGCTTTCGTGATGTATTGTGTGTCGTAAAACGCTAGTGTATGCTACGTTTAGCCAAAGTACTAGCATGCTGACAACTGATGGTAGCATTTTCATCTATGATTGCAGCTGAATCACAATTCGTTCGACATTTTGCGAATAACTCTTGAATAACTTTTAGAGAGAAACAAACGTGCAAATATGAGATAACTGAATTCTATACTACCTGAAATGGAGTGAAACTACACACTAAAATCGTTCTATTTACACAAGGAAAGATTTTTCATTGAGGATATTTGGCGTGTGGTAAAGAAATATTGACTTACAACAATTTTGTTTATAAGCTTATGTTTGGTTTTACTACATTTGTATCGTTTTAAAAAGTGTTTTTGAAAACAGTATCATTGAATTTGTTTGTAGACAAGATATTTAATTTCAACATAAAGCTCGTGTTAAAAATATCACAACTAACTTCGCCATACAGTTTTATATTGACCTATTTTAATAGTAACATCATTTTTTTTACCATTACTGTAAACCTTACACAAAATATTTCTTTGTAGTGAATTTCATCAGTGGCTCATATTTAAAAAGTTTCTTTGCAGCTGCAAACAATTTGCTGTAGCAAAGAAAGTGTTATTTGACTGCGTTTTCCCTCTGCACGCTTAAAAATTTTTAATTTGTCATCAAAATTATTTTGTTACAACGAAGAATATTTTGTTCAAATATAATACGAGGTAGCTTCGAGATAAAGAAAATTGTTGTATAAAGTATACTGTAATAGCAGGGTACCAAAAATTATGTTGTTAAAACAGCAATTTTTATATTAAAGGAATTTTTACTTTTAAAAGACAAATTTCAGGTTTAAAAAAATACTTTTTAGCTGCAAAGAAAATCGCTTCTTCACAAAAACAAATATTTTTAATTAAAATAAATTAAATGATACCGATTTTTTTTTTTTTAATTTTCTTCGCTGCACAACAAGGCTTTTTAACCGCAAGCCGGACAGAATCAAGGAAATGATTATCTGTACTATAAAATACTAAACGTTTTTACTTACATGGAACAGCAGACAGCAGATCATCAAGAATGCACAATACGGTGGAGTTCCGCCAGAAAGTTACTGAACTCATGAGAGATTTTTCTGCCTTTAAGAATATCGTGAACGAGACTACAGAGTTCTCTAACAGCATTAACATTTTCTAATCCGCAAGGGAAAAGTAGTGAGGTTGCTTTGATTGCGCGAGGAAGTCTTGCTTTTCTGCAAATAAAAAACTTTTCGACATTTTGTTTTATAACAATTTTACTTCCTTTGCACCAAACAATTTTTCTTTTCAACATTAACCTTTCTTTAAAATCTCGTAGCTGACTTTATTGATAAATTTAAAATTTGGTCCTAACACTAAAGAATTATAATGCCGCAAATATTTTTGCTGCCGTTACTGTGGCAACGCTGCAACAAATTTTGCGTACTGAACTCACTCTAACTCACAAACATGAAAGCGAATCGCGTTATAAGCTTAGTACGAGGTTGTTATTTTAATTGTTTATTTAGTTTAAGGGCGAGAACAAGGACAGAGATTATAGGGATTTACATGTCATATTAAATTAACTTAAATACTACTCAGTGTCTGTATTATCTACACGTACGTATGCAACCAGTGATTTTTATGTTAATCTCGGCGAGAGCTATTTTTCCATAGGACCTTTCATCCAGTTTTTCAGAACCCGGAGGAAATTGTGATAAAAAAAAATAGTGCTTGAACACCCCTCCCCCCTTTTTTTTAAACGCTCTAAAACACCTATAGCCATTATTTTTCTCGCGTTTTCATTTTTGTTGTAATATTCACCGCTTCTTGATGCAAAAAATGGTTTTCGTCCGAAAGCGATATCGTGGAATGTGACTTAACGCCACGGTTCTCTGTTCATGATGCTATTTTAGTAAGTTTCATTTTTAAATCCTGAAAGGTAGCAGATATCGCCAAACTGTTAAAACGTTGGAAATTATTTGTAATGTGTAGTCTAATTTTTTCATAACATACTTTTTTTTATAATTTTGGCTAATTGTTGACTATAAGGAAATTTAATTAAGTCGATAATTAGCCAAAATTATTAACAGTTATGTTTTCTTTAATTATGTTACATAGTACAAACAATTTCCAACATTTATATGTAACGGTTTTGCTATATATGTTCCTTTTTAAGAATGAAAAAACTTAACTCGTGAAAACAGCATAAATAGGAACCCATAGTCTTAAGCACAGCCGAATGAATTTTAACACGCGAATCACTATCCTTGTTCTTGCCAGGACTCCGTGGCAGGTTACTCTTAACAATACACCATTATGGGTAAATTTTTGTTCATAAAGTTGGCAAATACCATTATCTAGGATTCTTGTTTTGTAGTTTATTCGATATTGACTTTAAAAAACGTGTAGATTTATCTAATGCAGGCTCTTAATACGGACATGTTATGTGTGTGTTGTAGGTTGTGGAAGATGTCCGGCCAAGAGTGCCAACCTCGCTGCTCAGAAGAAGAGGAGGGCCGGCAGGCATCTTTCTCTTCGGGGTAAATACCTGTTCACGAATGTATGTTACAATTTTTGCGAGATGATACCTAGTGAAAAATGAGATAAAGTTATATAATGAAATGTTTTGGTTGGCTCAAGTTTTAAGGGAGGAATTCGCAATAGAAAATTGACATCCAAACCAACCTTGGTTAAAATAAACTAAAGGTAAGGAGAAATAAATAATGACATTCCGGGTGCGATTTAATAAAAACCAATATTTGCATCCGTGAAAAAAGGTTTCAAATACCTTCCACTCTTGTTAATTAAAAAATGGGGTTGCTCGAACCTCCTGTGAATCGTGTGTCGCTTACCTACGAGGCTTGAAAACTCTTCGCTTGAGGGTGTTGCAACAGGACAACCTTTTTTGTTCATTGAGGCCTCCTTCTACAAACGTCGTCATTTAATAACAAAACACTGCAATGATAAAAAAAATTCAATGAAAAATATATACATAAATAGGCTTGGCCAACTCCATTATCTACTGAAGATGACAGTTATTCGAAACCTTGTTTTACATATTGCAGATCTTGTCATAATTAAACTGCACAAGGAAATTCATGATTTATCTCTTCTTACTTTTTATTATTTTAACAAGTGCCAGTTTTCAATCGCGCATTTCTCCCTTAGTATTTGCGCAAGTCAAAGACTTTCATTACGTAGCTTTACCTCGTAATTTACAATGAATCATCTCGCAGAGTTTGTAACACACTTCGGGAACACCCAATAGTCTCTGGCGGGAGTCGGAAGTCATCATCGACGACACCCGGCGACAAGAACCTCCCGACAGCATGAGTACACAGAGAGATCAAGGAAGGACCAGATGCACAATCGCCGTGCATTCTTAATGGAAGCGACGTAGACCTATTAACATTGACGTTCCACAGACTAACACTAATTTTTTTGCGACCATTCGCCAATAACCAGCGCCTGCAGACCAGTGTGTCAGTGGCTGATTTTTTTCTGAAATCATGGAAATACTGCAATATGTGGCCCTAGAAAAGTATATGAAAAAAAAAATCAAAGTAAAGTATACAACTATCCAAGATTAAATGTGATATTTATACATTCAGGGCTGTCCAGAAACCAAGGCATAGTAACCACATCACGTGAATCCTGGGCTAAATAATAGACAAAATGTTAGTGTGAGGTCTTCAGAGCTGGTGTTGGCTGACATGAGGTAAGTATGGAGCAGGCAGCCACGGAATGAAGGGGCGGGAGAAGCGGGACGTCCCCGAAAAAACCCGCTGGCCAACGGCATCCTCCGGCACGATTCCCACGTGCGATAATCTGAGGACCGATCACGCCAGGAAACAAACCCGGAACGCATTGGTAAGAGGCGAATTGTTTGACCCTTCGGCTACAGCGACCCCGAAAATGTTAGTGGCAAAATTTTGCACGATGGCATTTTGTGTGCACAATGTTGCAACGTAGCACTGTAGTTAGTCCCCTCTTGCGATCCACGCACATCTTACTGATCTTGCTGCTACTGTTCTGACCTGCATATTATGGGTGCAGGTTAAAATCCTGAGTGATCAAACGTGATTGTAAGTTTGCTTGACAACGTAACATACATAAAATAACACTTGGACGTGGAATGCAAGAGATAACTTTCTTCGTACAGTGTTACCACATTGTACAAGTAAAATGTCGTCGAACAACATTTTGCCACTTATATCTACTCCGATTTAGCCCAGAATTCGCGGGGTGTGCTTATGTGCGTTTATTTCTGGACAGCCTGGTGTGTATGTGTGTGTGTATATAACATATATATGATTTATTTATCACCCAAGACGTATAACGAAAATTAATTTTCTTTATTTTATTGAATATTTTTCTTTATTTTTGTTTTGTGACCTGGTTTTCTGCAATGTCGTACTGCAGCAGTGACACGCGTCCATAGTTTCGCTGAAAATAATTCAACCCCCATTGCAATAATCAACTAGCACACAACTTTGTTATGGACAGTAGAAGTTCCCTGTATTAAATGCAACGGCCGCCAGTGACCGTTTTTTTATTTACTTTTAAGAATTGAATGGCCAACGGCTTAATACGCTCGCGGCCAACAAAAATAATCAAGAATCTAAAACATGAAAATAGTACTCAATAATCAAGCCAACACGAAAATTGAAGAAGATTCATGAACACCACAATCACATAACGTGTGCCGAATTCCGGACACTGGATACAAAAAATCTAACTGCCCACGGCGCCGGTTACTTAAGAACTCTCAAGCAGAATAATGCCAGTAGCTGTGGTTAAGGGTGTTCAAGTGCGATAAGGTCATGATTTTATAGTTATATGAAATAGCCGCCTACCCCACGCTTCAAATGCGTTGCAGTGTGTTCGTAAACAAGTTTTTTTCTACGAAAATATTCCACGTGTGCCCATCGTACCAACGTACGAAAAAAAAAAAAAAAGAAACTTCAGACAAGGTTGGAACCTCATTGTTAAGACGCCACGCTAATTAAAAACACTGTTTCTAAGCCCCCCAACGTGGCTAAAACGACCTTTTCAGACTTCCGTACTTCCAAATGTACTAACCGGATGTATGCGAAACTCAGATTGCGACTTGCACTGAACTTAGTTGCAGACTTTCCACCTATAAAATTATATGGTCACCGTTTAGTGTCCCGAAGTAAAAACCGTTCGGCGGGAAGCTTGCACGCTAGTTCAGCGCTTGGATCGTTGAGGCGACGTGGCATTTGATGTGTGTTTCAAGGTCGACCTTACAACTCCGTAGCTTTTCAGCTTCTAACGCGTGGGTAGGCGGAAACCGGAAGTAACTCCTGATTTATAGTCCCCTCAACAGCGGCGGCTCGAGGGTTGTTGGCAGATAGGACTCAAGTTGCCGAGAACTGTACTCTTCTGTGTACGCGCCACCGTATACCAATGACCATGAAATATGTACTGGCTACCTATTATGTCGTGACCAGCCTGTAATAAGCAGCACCTACATACCAGTGTGTCAGTGGATGTAGCGTCAACTAGCGCACAACCATATACGCAGTTCTCTGCAACTTGTGCCCTACCTGGCAACAACCTACGAGCCGTCACTGCCCCTCAACGATACCAACGCAACAAGACGGAGAAATGGTCCCTTGCCAAACTAATAACATTGAGCTTTCTGACTTATAGTTGTAGTAATAACCTTTCCAGGGGCAAGGGTTTCGGCAGGCAGTTGACGGTACAATGACGACAGAGCCGGTGTTTCTAAGGGAACATTTATTCAAGAAGCGGACGGTCATATACGCGGAGAATGGAAATTATTCAGATCCAGACATCTAGGTTAGTATAACATGGAGAAGATGGAAACTCGACGTGCCTTGAGTTCCGAAGATAAAATTAATAAATTAAGCCCCGAGCTTGCCAGATACTTTAGATTTCTAGAATCGGCTTCTTCCTCCTGAAAAAAAAAAGTCTGATCTAACATCTGAGAAGTCTTTAAAAACTGATTTCCCGTCTGCGTACCACGAACCTCAGACGAAAAACGGATTTTTATTTCGTGTGGAGTAAGAATTTCGTTGACTGTATCTGCTCATCTGGCAACACTATATGACAGCCCTAGTAGGGACTATGTTAGCAGTCCCGTCTCGGCCAGTTGTTCGCGAAATACACGGAACTTTGACACAGTATAGGGTATAAAATACGCCGAGTGGCTTAAATAATTGGGGGCAGTGTTATGGTTCATACGGTTCCGATCAACCCTGTATTTCGTTTCCTCATTATGCGTACAGGTATTTTTCTACCCTTGCTTGTTAGCTGTTTACTGTTCTTTTTTTTTTAATGTAATATATCGGCACTATAAGCACTCTTTTAGAGTGTTAAACAGTAGCATAACTCGTAAAATCAAATTCGAATTGTGATTTTAAAATGTTCTATTATTGAAATTAACTTAAATATTCATTTTACAGAATATTTGTGATTGTTAATGACACTTTTATTTGCCCTTAAATATATATTTTGAGGTTTAAGTGTTGAGCCTATTTTTTAATGTTACTCTAAAATCGGGAGAGATTTCAGTATATTTCAATCGGGCACTATGCAGTATGCCGTACATAGCAGAGACCGTGAGCCCATAACAACAATTTGAAATTAATATTCTTACAAATATCTGATTTTAGTGTCTTTGAATGTTTCATGCAATGGGACAGAATGACAAGCTGTGATACTGTGGACATACGTGGCGTATGTCCACAATATTACAGCTTGTCATCAGATTTAGGCCCGATATATGTATTCGTACTGGAATATTTCTGCTGCAGCAGCTAAAGCAGTGCATAATTGCTGGTGAAAATTTTCTAAATGGAAGAAATTAACTTTTATGTAAGGTTAGTTACCAGAATGAAATGATTTCCAGTTTGTTCTTGTTTGTAAATTAGATATACATACCTACAGCTTTACGCGTTACGTAGTATTGACATATTGTTGCATAATTGTGGTATGGTAAACATTTATTTCTGATTTTCGAGAAGGTCCTTCGTTCCCCTTGTCTTCTGTTTACCTTTCTTTCCTGCCATCATACATAAATTATTTTATTCTGCATGGTTAGTGTATTTTTGTGAACGTTTGTGAGCAAATACTTTATTGAGCGTCACTTGTCAGCGTAACTATTTCTGAGATAAAAATTTACGTAGGAAACTCCAATTGCGATGTATTATACACGAAGGAAGCTTTGGGGAAAGGACCTGTTCGAACAACAACATCTAGACTCTTTGAAAAGATCTTTGGACTGTGCGTAAATAGCGCTAAACATCTTGTGGACAACAAATTTATTTGAGACAGAAACACCGTCTCGGATACTCATAAATGAGGATCAAAGCTGCCGAGGCCTGTATTACGGCACAATCCCGGCATTAATCTAGAGAGGTTTCAGAAAAGTGAAATCAAGATAGCTGGACCAGAATCCGAAACCGGATTAGCCTAAATGAGAAAACGGTGCACCACAACTCTCAGAAAAGAAAGTGAAAGTCATGAAAATTACAAGAGAATCGGGAAGTTTCCATCACCATCTTCATCCACCACGTAAGCATAATCTTTATTTATTTATTAGGTTTAAAGTGCCATCCAACAGTCATGCGACCAATAACAGGATGACACTGAACAAATGACAGATACAAATACGGAAAACAAATACAGAAACACTGGACACACAATTAACAAAGGACATATAAATAAAACAAGGACTAGCCAAGTACAACACACACTGACAGGACAACATGCAGCAAGACATTTAAAGAAGACAGATATAACTGAGACACACTTAATCAACCTTATTTAAAGTCCCAGGATACAATTTTTTCTATCCTTAAAAGGATTAAATTCACAAATATCATTAAAATGAAATATGCATCTGTTAATTAAATTTTTATTTTTATATAATGCGAAAAAAAGATTAAAGTTTCTTCTAATACGGTTAGGCACCTTTAAACCTGTATTATTTATAATGGTTTGACAATCAAAACAATAGAGAAAGGAGTTAATAAGAAATAGAGCACCATTAACTATCCTACGAACATGTAAAGTGGTTGTCTTAAAATCAGTAAGAATATCCACATAACTGAAAGGTATTAGCGGTTGAGAGAAACTCATGTAAATAGTTTTAAATAATTTGTATTGGACTGACTCAATACGATTCGAGTCCGTGATGGTAATGCTATTCCAAATAACAGAGCAGTATTCTAACATGGACCTAATCAAAGCACAATAAAGGCTAATTAAGGAATCCGGAGAAGAAGCATTATAGGTCAGGAATTTTACTAACCCTAAAGTTCGATGAGCATTGGAGATTAAATTATCAACATGTGAATGAAAATAAAGTTTACTATATAATAATATTCCAAGATCATGTACATTATCATTACGTTTAATTTTGCAATTATTTACCGAACAGTCAAACTTTATAAGGTTAGTTTTACGCGTAAATGTAATACAGATAGTTTTATCATAATTTAGATTCATACTATTATTCTTGCACCACTTACTAACTTAGTCAATATCAGCTTGAAGTTTAATGCAATCAGTTATGTTACTCATTTTAGCAAATATTTTCAGGTCATCAGCATACAATAGGCAATTAGCAAATTTTAATTGTTGTACAATATCATTAATAAACAGATTAAATAAAAGAGGGGACAAAGTGCCATCTTGAGGGACGCCAGAGGATGCAAGAAAGAAAGTGGAAAATACATTCTTAACTTTGACAGTAAAAGTTCTGTTCATCAAATAGCTCTGAATCCATTTAATATAGGCACAATCAAGACCTAAGTTCCTAAGTTTGTGCAGAATGAAGGAATGTAGACAAGTATCAAATGCTTTTTTTTAGATCAAAATATATAGCATCATATTAACCTCTTGATATGACAGCACCATGAATTTCATTAATGTATTCAAATAAATTAGATGTAGTATTTATTTTATACTGAAAACCATGTTGGCAAATGGATATTATATTCTTACAATGAAAATTAATATGTCTGTGTATTATTTTTTCCATTACTTTAGAAAATATACAAAGAAGCGAAATAGGCCTGTAGTTATTAAGATTATGTTTGTCTCCTTTTTTAAAAACAGGAATTACGTTAGCCTGTTTCCACATGTTTGGAAAAAATACCACAAGACAAACTAGTATTAATGACCTTAGTTAATATGGGGGCAAAGATTTCAGCACAGGCTTTAATTATAAAATTAGGGATACCATCAGGTCCTGAAGATTTACTAGATTTAAGATTTTTGATAGACCAAAGTACTTAACAATTGTTGACTGTAGGGAAAGGTAAGTGAGTATTAGAATCAGAGGTGAAATGTGTATTGGAAGTTTGAGTAGGTTTTTCATAGATCTCAGCAAATTGTTGACCAAACAGGTTAGCTACTTCACTTGGAGCTTGTATTAAATTACTGTTATTGAGAATGGTTAAATTAGGGTGGTGACCATCTTTCATCAGTTATACATACTTCCAAAATTGTTTGTGATTACGTTTAATATTGTTATTTATTTCAAGAAGCCAAATACTTTTATGAGCTCTAATTTTGCTCTTCACCAATTTGCGCTGCGCAGAGAAATCTAAATAATTTAGTTCGTTCTTTTGATTTTTATACTTTCTGTAAAGATTATCTTTTTTCTTAAGAAGCTTGATAAGAGTAGAGGAAAAACAAACAAGGTATTTTCTATTAGCTATCTGGGTTATTGGTATGTAAGTATCAATAGTTTTTAAAGTGTTATTAGCCAAATAATCAACCACATGGTTAACACTGTTCATATTAAAGATAGGACTCCAATCAAAGATTTTTAGGGCGCAATACAATGAGAGATAGTCACCGTTGCGGTAATCTCGAGAGAAAAAGTAAGTGTTATTATTAGAGAC
>PNEQ01027163.1:33069-63313 GCA_003012365.1 Medauroidea extradentata
GCTTCATAGATATTGGCAGCGTGCCTTTGAACTGTGACGTTTCTCATTTGACTGTACCAATCACAATAAGGTTACTGTAACACCACACGTCTGTGATTTGCGTGTAAAACCCCACGACACACGAATGTCAAAACATCCAATCTCTGACCGTGAAGCAAGTCTGCAGACGTGCACACAAGTCACTGACACAAAGTGAGGCGAATTTCTTTTCGCGAAAAGTTCATGTCTCTAGTTATTATATGTCATTTGTGCAACTTCAAGCTGATAGGAGCATAAAATTGCAGGATGATATTCATCTTCACTAACCAAAGGTTCAGGAGACCGGGAAACTTCAGTAATGTAACTATTAGAGAAGACAAGATCTAAGAGAGACTTATCAGGTTTAGTAAAGTTAAATTGTGTAAGATTAAGTGAGTTAATATTTTCTAACAGTAGTAGTCCTTTTTGTTTATTGTAATAATGTTCAATATTTTGGGCATGATGATTTTTCTAGTCAATCCCTGGTATATTGAAATCACCAACAACAATAACATGATGAGGAAAATTTGAGAGTTTGGATTCTAGAGTATCTAAACGGCTTTTAATTTCATGAACAGCAAGTTGAGGAGGAAAATATATATTACCAATGATAATTTTTATTTTACTAATAGTAAGTTCAATCCAAACAGCATCAAGATTATTAATTTGAAACTCAGGCTTCAAGACAGCTAGGGGATAAAAAAAGGGAGTTAATAGCAATCAGCACACCTCCTCCCCTAGAAATAATATCGTCATATTTTCTATCACATCGGAAAACATTGTAATAGCTCGGAAAGTATTGGGAGTTAACACTATTAGAATTTAGCCAAATTTCAGTTAAGCATATAATTTGATAATTAGACATTAAAAGATTTTCCTCAAATTGTTGGCTTTTTGTCCGTAGACCCCTTACATTTTGATAGCAAAGATGAGTATCTTTTAAATAATAATAATAATAAAACGATGAATGGTTGAAGGATATGCTGCACATAATTTTGGGCAGTTGACTTCCCTCGTACAAACACATGTTCTGCGTTAGTGCATGCGTCCTCCTCAAATAATATAACCACTTTACATTATTACTCATTGAACACTGTTACTTGTCGCCACATAATTATCGAGTACCAGTAGCAAATGTTATTAATCATTACCAGGAAACGCAAGAACGTGCCTGCCAATTATTTTACCTGAAATTACAATATTCCAAACGTTTCGTCAGTACTATATACCCGAATAGTTTCTTTCGGGATTGTGTCTTACTAAAATACTTTATATAAGTAGTTTCGTTTGGCTTCAGTAAATACGACTGTGCGAACTTTGGCTGTTTGTGCATATAGCATCTTAATTCCGTTCAAATGGTATTTTTCTCGATTTCGTGACTTCGTACCAATGGAGCTATGATAAATCAACGATATAACTAAAACCTAATATTCATCAAATCTTTAATAATCAACTTTGCATATTATAACACAAAATATTGTATCACACACACACATATACATATAACTGACGTACATATATACATACACACACACACACATATATATATATATATATATATATATATATATATATATATATATATATATATATTTAACTGGCGTTCGACACCCGGTCTTCACACGATCCCAAATAGTTTATGGAGTGTAAATTACCTTGTCTTGATACACAAAAATATACATAAGAATAATTTCGTGCATTACTTTCGTTATATAATTTCATATATAAATCATTAAAGGAAAAATATATTACTTTCAGTCGCAAACATTTAACTTAATTTGATGCATTTTAGGTTATAAGACTTTCAGTCACTCTTCCTTCAACTCAAAGTCTTACGAAATTTTCTGTATCATTTTCGTTAGAGAGAAAGAGTGTTTTAAATATGTATGTACGTATGTATGTACGTGTTTATGTACGGACGTATGTATGTATGAATGTATGTATAAAATGAAGTGCCCCACTCATTCATTCACTCATCAACGCACAGCCCAAATCGCTGGACCTAGAAACGTGAAATTTCCAACGTAACTTCCCCTCACGGCATAAGCACCCAGTATGGAAGGATTTTTCGAAAATCGAAAATTAAATGAGTGAAGGGGCAAAACGTGTTTTCGCGAAATTTTCGATAACTTTTTAACCTGATGATATATTGTTAATATTTTTACTTCAAAACATTGCCTAAGTAAATGCGTATTTCATAATTTTTTGATTTATCGAAATTCGAAAATTAAGGAGGTAAAAAGCCGTTAAATGTGTTTTCGATAAATACTCTATTTCTCTTAAACCACTTAAGATAGCGAGGTGATATTTGCATCAGAATGGTGCTCATGTAAATGCCTAAAAAGAGGTTTAAGGATTTTTGAAAATTCATTCTTGAAAGCCAGCAAAAAAAATGAAATGTGTTTTTAATTAGTCATCCGTATCTCCTGAACCATTTGAGGTATCGAGGTGGTTTTTGCTTTAAAATAAAGCTTACGTAAATATCTAAAAACAGAACTCAGGATTTTTCGCAATTCGACAATATTACGGGCGTGAAAAGTAGTAAAATGTTTCATAACTCCCGAATATTTACCACGGAGAAGTAACTGTAATATATATATATATATATATATATATATATATATATATAAACATAAATGAAAACTATGCAGCAAATTTCACATAAGATATTAATATATAAAGTCTTATGAAAATATTCGCTATGACGTTTAAATTAGAATTTTTTTCTGAAACGGTTATCATCTGAATTTACGTAAATTAGTTAGAAATGTGTTACTGAAACAACTTTTTATTCCCGAGAAATAATACTGATGAAGTGGAACAGTAACTGAAAAGCATAAAATTAGCATAATGGAGTACGCGACAGCATTATGTGCAGAAGCCCGCATGTGTCTATGTTCGAAGCAAGAAAGTGATATTAATTAACGTCGGTGGTAAGTTCTTGGCGACCATAAAGGCGTCAGACGATCGACTTCCGTCTGTCTTCAGGTGCGCTCTTTGTATCTGTAGCAATAAAGTTCTCTGAAACTTACGGCACTTGAGTGTGTATAAATTATGTAGGATGTTTTTAACACGTTCCTTTGCCCCCGTGTAACGGACACCCCCAATGTTTAAGGACTGGCTCCAGTCGATATTCATTTACTTTCATTAGGGACAGGAGAATTTTGCGAATTCAATGTGGCCCACATGCTAGAATCCATGGCCTTGTGCATGCTCAAGCCACGTCTATTCGCTCATTGTCTGCTGTTCCACTGAGAAGCAGCTAGTGGATAAATAGTCGGGGCTTGAGTATACATAGGGTAGTTGATTGCAGGTAATAAAATTTGCGAAAGTTTCCTGTCCCTAACTATTATGGAACTTTAGGGACAAATGCGCCTACGTTTATATGGTCAAATATACAATTAGTGATAATCCTCGAAGATTTCGAACAGCATCCCACAGATACCATCTTGAAATTTATAAAATTTCTTTGATTTTTAAGTCTATCAAACCAGCACGTTATGTAATATATTGCTTGAGACACGGACAACGTAAACGTGTGTTTATACCAAAGAACATTCTTATCAACGTGAATCATACAATGTTTCCACTATCCTGTCCTGAGTACGGATTATATTCAGTCATAGTATGATATTATTTTACATATAAATTTTATACCTGTGGATATCGTCATTATGTAGAAATTAGCCCTTCCTTCAATGTCTTGATTGATGGATTACAATTTCACGATTACTAACTTAAATAGTTTACGGTTCATGGTAGTTTGGTCGGTGACATATTGGACTTAAGATATGCAAGTGTACTACTTGTTTACTGCTGCATTCAACTGCATTAAAACTCGTTAAACTGAGGCCGAATGATGATGGCGTTTCAGTGCGATACACATGATTAAGAATTATCTTATATTTATCAGAGAAACGTACAGAAAGCGCAGTACATACAGTATTATTTTCAAATATTATGTTCCCAAATTGAAAATAGTCTTACGTAACCATGTAAAAATTGTTCTTGTAAGGATAATATCAGCGTTTGTTTTAGTCATTGCCGCAAATGTAAACTATACCTCTGGTATTTTAATACTTTAACTTTTTCATTCATTATAAATTATTAGTTTCGTTTTTTTTCCTTCAAAGTGTTTGACTTTAGTAAACATACAAGAGCATCTGTGATCGTCATGTTTGTTTTCAACATAATAATTTGGGCGTGTTTAAGAAATGTATTGTATGAAAAAAAATATCATTTTAATTGTTAACTGATGCCTCAAAAAATTAAGGGGGATCCCGCCTCTTCGAATTCTTCAAATTTTCACTATAAGTTCCATACAGTAATTTTTATTAAAATTTCCCTTCTGGCATGGCACAGATTGCAAATTGTCACACCTTCATTACGTGTCTTAGTTTTTGACTAGTAACTTTCCGGAAGAAAGTAATTTTTTTTTCCACGGATGGTCGCAAGTATAGAATAAGCAATAGTAGTCAAGGAATGCCAACTGTATACAACGTGGGAAACCACTCCCTCTGCCTTCTCGAAGCATAAAACATTATAGAAAATTTGTATATCAAATTAAAAGCAGAAATACCACTATCCCAAAATAGCAGGTGTTGATCCCTCTCAGCTTATTTGAATAGTCGAGAAAACAACAGTTTACAATAAACCTTAATGTGAATGCTGAATGTTTAAACGGGTGGTGGCATAGTTGTAAGAGTGTGTTCTCTTCGTAGATGTACAAATACAATGTGCGTTAGTCGTTTCATCAAACAAGGAACAATCACAACTCGCTGTAACACATTTCAAGAGCAGATAGGGAGACGCAAGGCTCTTCAAGCCGTAAAAATATATTTTCTATATTATCAGTACATTTTGTATTTTTGCAATACTGTATTTAAAGTAATAGGGAAACAAATCACGATTCTTTAAATAATAATTGTGTTAATTATGAGAATTCGTTATTTATGTTTCGCATTTGAGATTTCAAAATTGTGCTGTGTTATCACGTTGATGTGCATAACGAAATCAGTACACGATAAGGAAATTTTATTTAAATTTCCTTAAAGGGGATAGCATTAAGTTTTATGATAAAATCGAAAGTAAAACAGTAACCACTTATTGAAGGTGAATGAACTGTCTGATTCCAAATAAATCTCTTTTAGTGGCTATGGCTTCAAGACCCTAGCGAAACTGTGAACACCGTAGTGTCTAATTACTTTGTTTTAAATTGGCACTGCTGTATATTTCTCGCGAGAATTCTAGTAATTAAATTTTAATTTCAGGTTTTTAGTAATTTTGTCATTTTTCCTTGACTGTAAAATCACATGGCAACCCTGAATAAAGCAATTATTTGTGATAAATTTTGAATAATAAATATCCACATTACATTTAATTAATAATTACTCATAGTTGACAACTACGGAAAATAAAAATTAAAAAAAAAGTGTCTCAGAGTCACTCTATTTGTTCAGAATCACCCTCGCTCCCTGTAAAGAAAAATATTCTTCAATTGGTTTTGTAATTTTGTCACATTTCGTTGGATGCGAAAACACATAGAAATGAACAATACTTCCAACTCAGAAAAAAATAATTTCTCCTTAGCATTCTGCTGCGGGTTGCTCGCCGATTACGTATCGCAGTTGGCGTCACTACGGTGACTTTAGCGCCACCCACTGCCACCACGCCTCGCTGTGACGTCACCGTAACCCCTCCCTCCCCCCTCCATTCTAACAAACTCCTCGGAACATCACAGAATTCGCGTGCTCGCACAGATATGGCTGCAATAACAACGCGGAACGATTCCGGGATGCCCCGGCAACTGCTGCGACCTGGCGGCGCGACGTGTAAACTGCCGCGATCTCTCCCTACACTGCTTCTAGTTGCGTACTAACAGCGAGGCGAATTTACAGATGGCGGGAAATTGCGAGCAATTATTTGTACCAGCACCGTCCCCAAAACACTGTTGTGTATTGTTGCTTTACACCTGACTGGACGACAGTAATTACAACAGAAAGGATTAGTAAACGATTCATAATACGCTCACATATTTGTTAGTGAAATAGGCTACAACAGTTAAAAAGCAAACTTAAGAATTCGGTATAAAAGACATAATTTCTGACATGATCATTTTCTTGATATTCAGCAAGCCTTGTTACATATTATAAACACTACCGGTATACAAAATCCGAAATATGTACGTCATCTGGCCAAATCTAACATGTTCATAGGAAGGGATATGGGTGAAGTTGGTAGCGAAATAGATCAATTTTCGTTTATTAGGCTATGGTAAAGCATAGAGCAATACATTATAGACTGTTGGTATTTAACTCCATAAAAATAATTTCATTGAAATAGCTCGTGAAATTAATGACAGTGATCGTTCAAAAGTGTTAGTTTTTACGTTTGACAAAATGCAAACAAAGGGTTCAAATTAAACTGAACAAACACTAATAAGTGTCCAACCTGAATACTCAACTAAATAGGTTTTTTTTATAGAATAATCTTCAATACAGTAATTTCTTTCGACGTCGTTTCTCATTTTAACTCCGTTAAGGCAAAAATTATATATATATATATAGACAGTCCAATTAAAACTTACTTTCACAACTGTTGTAAATTTTTTTATCTCAAAGTTATTAACAAACGTTACATATTACGATAGTAAAATTTAACCTATCGATAACAGTTTTCATAGTACAGTGCCTTAAACGTCGAGATTTGTTGAAAACGGGAGCATCCATTTCAGCCTGCGTTATAAACTTCTCCTGTAAATCTTTCTTCACGCTATCTTTTATCACACTTAACATATTCACTGTGAAAATTTTTCTCCGTCGATTTACGGAATTTCCGGTAAAAATTTCTCCGAATACATCCGTGAATTTACTGAATCTTATTTCCTAATCCAACAGAAGTTTCCGTAAAACAGTTTCATCACACGGAACTGAGCCGTACTTACATGTCTATAATGCTACAATTACATTTCTGCAGATCTGAAGATTTACCGGCGATGTTATAAAAATATATACGTAATATTTACAGCTCTCTAACCCGTAAAATTTACGATTATTTCCGTGCAATTGTCCCCAGATTTATAGACATATTACGTATGATTCCGTAGTGTATATTTACTATAGACGTTTCCGTATTTTATTTTTAAGGACACTTTTCCGTTTATCAACGATACATTTCAGTTAAGATTTATGACGGTGTACATGAGAGTATTTAAAGTGGTATCGAATGCCAGTGAACTTTTTTAATATGCTACTAAGATATACTAAACAATAGTTGCTAAAAACTATCACAAACATTTGATGGCACTGTTAACAATAATTTTCGTGGTTTTACGGAGTGGTACTGGTAAAAAATTCCCCAGAAGTGTCCGTTATTTTACGGAAGGCAACTAGCTCCATTTATGGAAACTCGCATATTTATGAGACTTCTTTAGGATGCAGACACAATAATGCGTACAGTTTTTTTTTTTTTTTTAGTTTCTTCTCGCAGTTTTACATATGTTTAATTAATGAAACAAAATTATGTATAACAAAAAACATGTTTCTGTTAATTAAACAGACATTTCCGTAAAGTATCCGTAAATTCACGGAAAATCTTAACAGTGTTAATGAAGCTTTTAAAAATAATAAACAGCCGGTGAGTGAAAACTGTCGTTTTAAATGCCATCAGTAATACGCCGTTAATAAGCCAGTGAAACGTTCCCAACAAAATTTTTGTAAAACATTGGGAAACATTATAAATTAATTTCGTCAGTAGCTGAATACTTAAACAGTTGAGGAAATTTTTCTTCCGGCTACTTGAATAATCTCAAACGCTAGTGCTGTAACCACAATTTGTTAAATGTTTCTGAAACTATGGTTACTAACGTGATGTGAGCAACACAAAATATAGAGTAAAATTATATTTACTTATTTACTAACAACGCGATTAGCTCGTGTGAGAGAATATCCTGTGTTCTGTGTTTTCATCGATGTTTAGTCTTGTGTTTTTTACGTCGCTGTTATGTCATCCTGTTTTGCTTGTAACGTTTTATTCTTTTAGTTGTTGCCTGTGTTGTCTTAGTTTTGGGTTCCTGAGTTTTCTCAGCTTCCTTTCATTGTTTTTATCTTTTTTTTCGTTATGTATTTTCTGTGCTTTGACACAATTCTTCTTGGAATTATTCAAATTTTCTTATTTATGTATGTGTTGCTACAGTCAAATCACCTTGTTTTTCCTTCATTGTTTTTCTTGGTTCACTCTTTGTTTACCGAGATGACATAGCACAGCAGTGACGCATGTCTACAATATTTCAGTAACTAGTATTTACTTGACCAAATCAATTAAGCAGATTGCAATGTACACTCACATTTTCAGCAAATTTCGTTTTTAGGGCACTATTACGGAAACCCTCATAGTTTCGTTTCATTTAAGTAAAGAGAGATTGGCGTTGCTTTCAATACCTCTCAAACAAGAAAATTAAAAAAAAATCGTAAAATACTGCATTAACGTTTGTAAGAAAAGGCACAAACGGTAGCTAATTACGTGCCAAACTGGTCGTTGGCAAAGAGTTTGAAAATTATCAGATGTGTCGTCCTTAATTCCCTTAATGTTTTCAAGGTTCAAACTGAACGAATTAGGTAACAAGTTCAGAATTTAAACTAACTGTAATTATAAGGGGGTTAAAATGTATGTACGTGTGTGTACATATATATATATATTTTTTAGCGTAAGTGCATATGATACTCCCTGACATTACATTTTAAGAAGAAAAATTTTGTATTTATGTATGTAAGCATCGTCAGTTTAAGATTATACAAAAGTATGAACCGTACACATAAGGTTCTTTAAAACAGTCGAAATTTTGTAATGTGTATTTTAAGCATTTCAAAATGTTGAAAAACAAATAATTTTGTATTTTAAATTGGAATAAAATTTCATCGAAATTGGTGGAAACTGCTCTTCCACAACCTTTTTATTTTAAGTGTTTAAATACACTTTTTGTTTGCTATGTACGACTGTTACCGTGTACAATGTAAATGTTTGTATTTTACCATGGAAAAAACTTGTAAAGTACTATTTAGATATTTTCATCAGTTAGTTACTAAAATGAAAAAAATTATAAAAATCTAACAAAATAATATAAGAACGTGTGAAGTTAATATTTATGGATACCGTATGTCCGAAACAAAAAAAAAATAATTTATAGCGGCCTTTTACAATCTAAATGTTTTTTACTTATACAAAACATTTCTTGAAAACTATTTGCCAAACAAATTTTAGTGAACATTTAATAAATAAAACTTACAGTATAATTGCTATGTTGATATACTTTCAATACATTTTTTTGGTAAATTTTGCAATGTCTATTTATAGCAGTTTAAGAAAAATTTTTGCAATATGTTTCAACAATTTTTCGTAAAATGTCAACAAAATTTTGCAGTATGGAACACAAGTTGTTTTACCAATGACGAACCATATTTGTATTATTTATCTCTATAACTATATATTTAAGTCATTTGAAACAATCCAGGAAATTGAGTTCTGTTTTAAACGACAGCAAAACCATTAGTTAAATGAAAACAAAATATTTATTCTCAACAAGGTGTTGTTGGATGAAATGGGCAAGGGAGAAGTGAGTATTTTTTCTAAACAATTCATTGTTAACTGTTTGCGAAAAATGTTTTCCAACACTTCAGAGGAATACTGTGCATTATCAAACCAACGAGGTAGAGATAAAAAACCTGCTAAGGAAACCTGATTTGATTTTTTTAATTTTGACGAAAATATGCGGCACACAAGAGTATCTTACAGACTTAAAAATATCCCTTGATATAAAAGTAAAACTGTTAAGTTATTACGCACGTGCTCACCCACCAACACTAATGTGTGTGTGTGTGTGTGTGTATATATATATATATATATATATATATATATATATATATATATACATACACACACTCACACATGTAAGGTACCTGTACAGAATATGGCCCGCTTAAGGATCAACAATCATGTGTGCCTAAGTCATTAATTATATTACTAATATAACACATGGATGATGTAAGACATGTATTTATGAATGGTGTATGTTCATACAGGAGATTAGTGTGTATCGATCCCACATCGATCTCGGCATTACCACACAATGATAACTAGTGGGCCATATTGAGAACTGGGCTATATTCGGTACATGTACCATATATTGAAGTACACAGTACCACATCTTATGTTTAGTTTTCATGGCTTGCGTATGCAAGCAAAGAACCGGGCTGTAAACAGGGATAGGGTTCACATGTTATATTTTATTAGGTGTGGCTCGGACATCTTTCACGGTACCGCTTTCAAACGATAAACTATTTCTTCGTTATTAACAGGAAAACATTGCATCAACAGTAAACCTATGGAAAAATGCGATAAGTGGCAGTTATTTTTAATGTTTTTTAGGCATTAAAATACTTATTTGTTTATAGTTTTCAGGGTAACGAAAAAATCTGATTAAAAGATCCTATAGCAATGCATGTTGCGCCCTGAAGAACATAAAAGTCATGGTGGTATGTATGTAGGTTTAGCAGGCTCTCGCCAGGACGTCGGACGGGTGCTTCGTAATTCAGATGTCATTGATTAGTTTTTGTATCGGTCACATTTTTTTTTTCACTTTACTTGCTTGTGTAATGTTTACATTTTACGTGAGGGAATATAAATGTGAGTTTAGTGGATTTTTTCCTTTACACTTGTCATGCGTCATCGCTTGACTGAGTGGCTAGAGCTCCTGGCTGCTGAGTGAAAGGTCTCGGGTTCGATTCCCGGACAGGGAGGTCAATATTTACAGTTGCCTCTCTGGGTTCAGGACTGGATGTTGTTATCCCCTTATCCACGTACTGAAGAAGACAACGGCGGACCACCGCAGAATCACCTCGTCTAGTCGGCCTCTGAGGATGTCGTGGCTTCCATCACTTAGCACCCTCCGCGGTCTAAACCTGTCTTCGGGCACAACACCCATCATCATCGTCATCACTTGTCATGGAATTTTCACTAGCATATAAGTGTAATTTTCATTATTGAAGGATCTTGTACTACAAAGTTCGTTACGTTGTATTAGTGTTCAAAACATGATGTACACAGTTGACATATACCATGCTTGACAAACTGAACTTTTATTTCGGACATACCACGTCATCGACCCCAGATGTGTATGTCTCAGTTAATGATGTAGTTCTCTACAAAACCCCATAACACAAATCGTTCAAAGAGTTCATTATTTCTCTAGAATGTGTAGGTTTGAAATATGTTATCAGCCAACAAATTGCATAGCCATTCGTTAAAAAAACTACATTATGTTAAAGCCACTGCCACAAAATATATTTGTCAATTGTCTGAAAATAATTTCTGATATTGCGTTTTTGTAAAAGAAGAAAAAATTCCAGTGTTCAGTATCTGTTTCGCACATGCAGGTCTACAGTAGTCACTTAATGGCCCTAAGTTAAGGACACTTGTTGATCCTATCAAGTGACTTGTGGATAAATATTCCTGCTTCCTGACGTCATCCATCCAGTGTCGTAGCGTGGTTGTGTTCGAAGACAAGCTACAGTAGATTAGTCTATACACTCTAAGCACGTGTCGTACATGTGCCTGCGGTTGTTACTCAATAAATGTGTTGTGGAGCCCGAGATGTATTACTGGAGAACGCAGCTTCTTGTACGTTATTGGCAGAAAAGTGTACCCGCATCTACCAGTCTGATGCTCCACACACAACCCAGAGATATGGATTTAGGGACTCCTGATTTTAGCGAAAATATTTCAGCCCCAACTTGTTTCAATGTCTTAGTTCCACGTCAGTAGTTCTGCTTCTTTGTTATTGGCACAGTATCTTTGTGAAAATATGTTTTTCCTTTAACCCTACCAGTCAGAATAACGTTACTGCTAATAACACACGTCTGTGATTTGCAGTACAACGATAAGACATGTGAGAGTTAAATTCAGCCAATCTCTGACAGATGTGCACGCGTGGCACTGGAGCAAACTTATGCAGAAATATTTTCTCCCAATTCAAGGGTTCCTAGGTATAATCATTGCTTAACAGTGTATTCCTTAGAACACTCCAACCTTTCCTTCTGCATCTATTATTTGAAGTCAGAGCTTACAGTTAGTAAATATATTGGGAGCAACCAGCCATGTAAACTATAATTGAATGCGAACAAATAAGCGTTCAGCAAAGTAAATATTTTACTGTTGAGAAAATTCTGCTAACTCTACTAATATATGTAACGCAACTAGTTTTGGTACTATTTTAGCTTCCATTTTAACCAAAACATATTTTTGATCCTGGTGTGTGCTCTTGTTTTTCCCAAGTTGTCTGTATATAGTCCATTTGCAGAAAGTTTGAGGCCTAAGCAAGCAACTAAACATTTTTCAAATATGCTTTCTTACAGAAAACAAATCAATTTTTTTTTGGCACGGCCGAAATCAACGCATTTTCACGCGGTCATACTGAAAATACATTAGTGGATCCATGCGGAAAATATACAATACCAAGGAGGGACATTTCCACAAACAGCAAATGAAACATAGGGACACTGCTTACAGTGTGCCACAGTTAGTAGAAGAGTGCCAGTTACGTAGAAGATTCACGCATCAGTGCCACCCTCATCGGTATCTTGCTTCTGTAACTAAAACGCTCAACAAATATCCAGGAAAGTGGCTGTCGCGCGTGCCTTCTCCATACAATCTCTCTCATTTAGTTCAAATTCTAGTTACGGGCTTGTGGATTAAATACTAAGCGATGCTCAGTATAATCATCAGAAATATCCTCCAAATTATACTATTGTGAGTTTTCGGATTACAGTCCAACAAAAGTCGGTTCGCAAAGTAAGTAAACCATCTCTTAAAGATCCATACAAATAACACTTATATTTCTACCCCTTCAGTCACAGCGTACAAAACAGAGGCAGTGATACAAAACGCAAACTCATGTTAAAGCTGTAGTCCCATATGTAAAGTCACCAATGACCGATGTAGGGTGGGCCATGCGTATGAAAGAAGCTTTTATTAGTTGAGACCATTAATTTGATTAACGAAGTAAAACAGCCACTATAATAGCGCGAACGTGATAGTTTACAAGTGAATCACTGGATCTGAGTCCGAGTCATGTTCCGTCCATCCTAATCTCGATTTTTATTTATTTTCCATATTTAACGTAGGTAAATTCTGATATAGTTCCTTAATAGAGGTCAAGGTCAATTCCTTCATATTCTTTATAAGTTGAGCTATATCTCTACTGATTTCGTAGGAGCCGTGGTAGCCGAATGGTTGCCGACCCCCCGTAGCTCAGTTGGTTGAGCGACCGACTTGGATACGAGGGATTCTGGGTTCGATTCCCAGGTCTGGCTGGGTGTAAAATTTGTGTTTGTCCGTTAGCGTCTTTTCAATTGTCAGAGTCACCAAATACTGTCACAACTGGGGAATTGTCAAATACTAAAGCTGTAAAGGGGGGATGTTTGGCTCGTTGGCGATGTTGCGACCTCGCCAAGGAGCCTAACATTAAAAAAAAAAAAAAAAAAAATTAAATAAATAAAAAAAATGGTGAGACCGTTTACCTCCCACTAAGGCGATCCGGGTTCGATTCCCAGCGGGGTCGGTCCCCGAATTTGCGCATGTGGAAATCGTGCCGGACGATGTCGCTGGTCGGCGGGTTTTCTCCGGGATCTATCGTTTCCCCGCCCTTAAGATTCGGCATCAGTCGCCATATATAATTATTTCATTTTTCGCTCTTATGAAATTCTGAGAAGAAAGGTATTAAATTTGTTACTATAATATAAATTCAATTCACCGTTCTCTACAATAAAAGCATTGAAGTTGAACTTTCAACGTATATTTAAGCCGTGATCAGTCGAGTAATTTAAGAATATAAAAAAAAAAATTGCTCGACTGATTACGGCTTAGATATTACGTTAAAAGTTCACTTTCAATGCTTTTACTGTAGCGTAAGGTGAATAGAATTGATATTATAGTAACACATTTAAAACTTTACTTCTTAGAATGTCATAAGAGCAAAAAATATAATAATTCAATATGGCGACTAATGCCGAGCCTTAAATTCCGGCGGTGCTCCATACCCACCTCATGTCACCCGTCACCAGCGCTTAAGATCTCGCTGTTGACAGCTGACCAAAATCTCTCTCTCTCTCTCTCTCTCTCTCTCTCTCTTTCTCTCTCTATTGACTTCGGTTTCAAGAAGGAGCTAGTTCCTGTCATCACTACAATAACAATGATTACATTTTCATATAGCTGTACTATCGCTCACAACACTTGTATTAATTTAACTCACAGTCGGAATGAGCTCTTCGTAAGACTAGAGTAGAGTACCTGCCATTCAATTTATTCATTGCAATACTCATCGTGACGATTTTTGAGTATGAAACGCTGAAGTAATGGCTTGACTGGGTGATTGCATACGCACGAGTATGAGCAGTGTTGTAGCGTGTCGTGTGTTTCACGTAAAGCTTTTTATAACCGGAAAATGCTACAAGAAGAAGAGCAATAAAGGCGATCCTGGAACGCGTGTCAAGACGAATCTCATCTTTATGCGTAGAACAGTAAATTGGCTCGCTTTGTTTATGCAGGGTTTTTTTCTTTAATGAGACTTTCAGCAGTCACTCTGTACTGTAATTGGGGTAAAGTATGGTGTAAAGTCAGCTAAATATTTATGTGTTCCTGCTGTACTAATTAAGCGGGTAGATTTGTAGCAGCAATTAGCAGGAGCCTGCAAAATCCCTTTCAGCAAAAACTATAATTAAAAAAAAAAGTCTGAGTGACCTTGACAGTTGGCCTTTGACTTATTTGACACCTTCTGGAGGTTGCTGAATTGATAATCAAGAAGCAACATAATGCAGGCCCAGTAACGTGGTATCACTTGTGTCAGCGACCAGTCAATGAGCAGCAACTCTGTTCTTGAGTAAACCAGATAATCTCGGAGGCTAGTTTACAGGTAAGTGAACCTACGAATCTATCCGGTCTCAAGTAGTATGTAGAGACGGGAAAAATTCCCGGGTTCTCTGACCTGTAGGTTAGCCTCCAGAATTATCTGTGTACTCAAGATATTCACTGACTGCTCATTTGCACAGTGTTACCAACATGACTAGACCTGCATTTAGTTGCTATGTTATTATTGGCTTAGCGCCTTCCATGAGTTGTCAAATAAATCAAGGTCCAATTGCGAAAGTGACACGAACTTACAGATGTTTCGATTCTATCTTGTACTCAGGTCCGGCAAGCTATTTTCGAACAATGTATTTTGTAATGCTGTGTAAGTTTTGTTAGTTAAACAATAAAGATTCCTTTCATTTCTATGTTTGTGCATTTTGACCCAGAGTAATGGTAGGCCTGTACCGAAACCTTGCCAACGCTGCATCAAGTGCACGTGTGTCATACAAATGCATGTTTAGATCCACTCCTGTTTGTATTAGAAATGTTCCACTACACAGGATTTATAACTTCACTATCAAAATCAATCCGCAGAAAATGTGTGAGTGTGCTCAGAAATATTATGATGTGAACAGATAAACCACGCGATCGCTGTAATGTCTAGTTGGTTTATTTGGTAACACACTGATAAGTCTTTTAAAATGATTCCGTTTTGAAAGCGGTGATTTACTCTACTCAAATTCCGGCATGTTGAAACATGTCTTGCAACCGTAGGTCGTTCTAGTTTTTCAGGCACATGTGTGCAACACGCATTAACCTATTTAAATAAAGGCTTATCTCGCTATATTTCTAGCAATAAGAGCATCACTCACATCGAAACTATCATTGCGTTTTATTAAAGCCACGACCGCTCTTATTTGAGCTGCGTTCCCCGAAGTTTAGAGTAAGTAATGGTTGACTACAATTTTCACAAAACGCTTTTTGTATCCTGTTCACAATGTAACATTATTATTATTTTATTTTACAGAACGTAACTCGAATAAGGATGGCTATATCTTTAGTAAAATGCTACTATAAAATTGATCTGCGAAATACTTTAATTACTATAAAAATAGTAAGTGTTGGTATGAGGGCTGCATAGGTTCACCTCAAACACAAAAACAGCATTTTAATATGAACTGATAAAAATATAGCATATTATGTGGTTTAGGTTTGACTTCAGTGCCACATAAAAATATTTTAATTTGCACTTAATGTTATTACTTTTTTTTTCGAATAGAGTTTTCCGCTCTTTATATTAAAGTTATCAAATGAGCTCGATTTAATTATTTCTCCCTGGCTTACGGGCTAATAAAGGAAGTCTCATTTATTTAGAGTGTATTTCGCTGTGTGACTGTCTTACTATACGTTTCCTTGCCGGATAATAAGCATAGACTGTTACGGACTTGACGCAGTTTCTCGCGTGTAATTAGCGTCACAAGCCTCTTACTTCATGCGCCCGCATTAATTGTGCCTGTAGAATATATCATACAGTAAACGAACACAGCTTCGCTCTAAATTTCTCA
Source organism: Medauroidea extradentata (assembly GCA_003012365.1). Classification (NCBI taxonomy): domain Eukaryota; kingdom Metazoa; phylum Arthropoda; class Insecta; order Phasmatodea; family Phasmatidae; genus Medauroidea; species Medauroidea extradentata. The sequence goes on from PNEQ01027163.1 coordinate 49,551, forward strand.
CATTTATCCTTCTAAATATGGGTGCTTCACAGCGCCAAACAGCTTCTACCCTCATTACCTGAATCGTTCTAATTTATTCTCTCGAACACGTGCATGGGTGCCTCAAGGTCTGAAGTTTAAAAACAGTTTCTCTCATTATTCTTAACTTACCACCGTAAATTGAATTCGGTAGAAAGGGAAATTCATTTAAATTCAATTGCTTTTCCTGGAATGAGAATTATTTATGGATTATATATATATATATATATATATATATATATATATATATATATATATATGTGTGTGTGTGTGTGTGTGAACAAAAGCATGTGAAACTAAACTACTTAAGGTTTTGTTTCAAAATATAACGTCTCGGTAAAACGTCACAAAAAAAAAAAAAAGGATTAGCTATTCTTAAATAAAAAATTAAATTTCCCAGAAAAATAAGTAAACCTAGAAATTTCTTGAAAAGTGTTTTGTAACTGTTGAAACACGAGAATGCACGTATCTCATTATAAAATCATTCTAAGTCACAATAAATTTAAAATTAAATAAAATTATTCATGTTCGCTTCCTATACAGGATGTTAATGGTTGACGTTTAAAACATCCTGGAGCGAAATAGCCGACACTGAGACAAGACATTTGATATGAGACACTTGGGGGCGCAATAGTCGGGAAACGCCTTAAAATTGGCGACCAAACGTTGAACATACGTAGAGACCTGAAAATTTCGCAGGTTCACTGACATGTAGGCTAGTCTTCAAGTATATATGTGTATTAAAGCAGACAACATCTGTTCATTAGCTGCTCGCTGACACAGTGAAGTGGGCCTGCATTTAGTTACATTATTGGCTCTGCGACTTCAAGGCGGTGTCAAATAAGTCAACGACTAATTGTGGAGTGGAAAAGCTAAAGGAGCTAAGTGCCAAAAATACGTTTTCACGTAAAAGGCAAAAAACAGCGCTGAAAGAGCCTGTATACATATAAGGACGGCGATCTTTAAGTCCTCACAAAATCTGTCAGGAAAATTATTGAGACGTAATTTTTCACTATTATATTGGCATCGATACCTAGTCCATTTTGATGTAAGAAATTCAATTTGGTCTTTTTTGGCACTTAGCTCTTTTAGCTTTTCCACTCCACAATTGTGAAAGTAGCACGAACTTACAGTTGCTGGAATTCTAGCTTTTGTGCTTGAAAGAAAAAGCGAATTTTTCATGTCTTTAAACTTATGGAATCACAGATGCCACACATCGCTACATCTGTGACTGCCAGGCGTAGCGTTCGAGTCGCATCAAACCAGTTAATCGTGTCCACTTCGCAGTGTAGCATCTGACTCGCGAGTGCTGCTTACCACGCACAGTTTACTGGGTTCCAATCTGGTGTCTTCTGCAGTGTGTTTGTGTACGTTTCCTGCGCATGAGCGAAGTTTTAGTTGACACTAATGTGAATTAACTATTGCGACCCCAAGCGTCTTATACCAAATATCTTGTCTCGGTGTCGGCTATCTCGCTACAGGATGTTTTAAACGTCATTCGTTAACAACCTGTATATTCACTTATACACTGTCAAGTAGATCAGGCATCAATTTTAGGCTGGTATCACAACAAGGTGGACGTTAAGGTTCCTATCTACCTGCGCTTGAAACGTATTGCAGCGAGTTACTTACAAGTAATCATATTTTGAAGAAACATCTCAACGCGTATTACGTTTGTACATCTATGAAAATAAAACCCATTTCAAATAATGTTTCTATTAGTTTAAAAATTAGGTTCGCTTATTGGAAACACGATTTTCAAGACTCTTAAAATGGCTAAAAACTTTTTTTTTAGACTGCTGTATCTGGGAAAATTCCAACCGGATTCTAAAAACACAATAATAGATATAAGCGCTGGCATTTGAACCATAAGTATCGGAAATAAAATAATACGGTCACCGCTTAAGGCCTTGTTACGGAGTTTTGCAGTGATTTCAAAAAAATTTTTTTTATTGCTACCTAATACTCATATCAAAATTTCGCTGCACAGTTTTGACACTTATATGTTTTAATTTGTTACTGAATTTTTTTGTAGAATTATACTGAACGTTTTTTTAGATTTCATTACCCAAAGTACCACGTTTTTCGTCGTGAAAATAAGCAAAAATGAAGAAAATTATTTTTTTTTGCTTGCGAATGGTACATTATTTAAAAAAAACGCGTCCACAGTATTGTGCATCGTGTGATTGCACATTGACTCAAATTTTTTCAAAACTTTAGGTTAAAAAATATTTGAGTTTTTGGCACCAGTCTGAAAAAAACTCGGGAACAAGCCCTTTTGGTCCTATAGGAAAATGAATAACAGTAAAACTCTTGCGCGCCAGTTGCTGGGTTTGCGTGTAGAGGCGATAATACATTACATAGGCCGACCGAAGTCATTCTTAACGCTCCATCGGTTTTATTGCCTCACATACAAGCCTACCTAAATAAGAACCTTACCGCTGACAAGCTGGTTTTCACGTGGTGCTCCTGCTCCTCACCGCCCTTGCATTCCCCCATGAACTCAGTACATGTCACACCTTAGGGACCCAGGTACTTGAGTGTCATCTCGAAATTACGTCTCTGTCCTAGTTATATCATATTAGGAAGGTTGCCGAGCGACAGGGTTTCGCACCCCGAATACAGACGTTAAACTGGGCGCCCAGGAATCTGCTTGCCACGAAGGATGAAGAGGAATAAGGTCCTACAAACAATGGTAGACCGCCGGAACGGGAAGAGCGTGGCAAACGAGAGATCCCCGATACACCAGCCAGCGGCATCGCCCTGGACGATTCCAACTTGCGAAAATCCGGGGACCGACCCCGCTAGGAATCGAACCCTGTTCGCCGTGATGGGAGGCTCTAACAGCGGCCCCTGTAATAGTGTGAAACTCCCACCCAGACACAGATGCATAGATGCTCTTTAGGGAGGTGAAGGGGCAAGAACTACTTAAAAAATAACTAACTAAGAAACCTTACGATTTTAGATAACTTCCTCGTTCATTCTTACCCAGGTGCACACTTTTATTTCTTATCGTATGTCACACAAATTTAAAAACAATATGAACTGAGTAACAGCCTGTTGTGTTACATTTATGTTATATAATTTAGTGTACTACCTAGGTGAAGGGGGGGGGGTAGATCGCCCAAATTAGCCTCTCTCTTAGTTCCACACTAGTCAGCCGCTCTCTCACACACATTAAATTAATATTTTAATTACTATTTTCTTATAAATATTATCTGTGACTGACTGCTCACTGGGGTAGCAGCCAATGTACAAAATGTGAAGCTCTAGAATGTACAATAAACAGCCTCTAGGTAGGGTATCTAGAAATGTTCCTGTTCCTATTAGTGTTTAAAAACTGTTACATATTTATTAGCTGTAGTAAACGTATGTGTGTGCGTGTGTGTGTATATATATATATATATATATATATATATATATATATATATATATATACATATATACACACACATAAAATTGCTACACCTAACATTTGCTTCTCTAATCGTTTACTTCTCATGATCTCCTCCCGTTACCATTTTACAGTTGGGTTTCCAACGACTTAATAAAATTCCATAGCAATTGTACGTGTCACGAAATGGTTCAGTTTATTATTATTGTATGTCGTAGGCAGGGACGTGCAAAAATCGCGTTGTTTTCTGCCAGAAGATTAGACTCCAAACAGCTGTAGGCTAACTCGTTTTCATCCGTTGGCCGACATGACATGTCGCAGAGATTTCACGTGTCCAATATTAAAAGTCCCGTGGTAAAGTGATCAGACTCCCATAAAGTTATCCCACACATAACTGACATCGCATAGAGGCTCGTGACTAATTGAATCACTTATTGCACTGTAAAACATTTTCCGTATATCCACAGAAATATTTACAGAGAAGTACTGTAATTATTCGGAAGTGCCTTCTGTAATTTTTTGTTTACGGAACTTTGTCCGTATTGTCAATTTACGGATATTTGACCGTGATTTTTCATATTTTTTTGGAAATACGTATCTCCAATTTTAAAGAATATTTTATTATATTTCTTTAAAAAATGCTAGTATTAATGAACAAAAGTTGTCTCTTTTAGAGTTGATCTACTTACCACTGCATGAAACTCGATTATTGATGATCGTTCACTGTGATATAATGGTTAGAGTGTCTGTCGAAGAATCATTAGGTCGTAGGTTCAAATCCCGGTAAATTTGATAACTTTTTCAGGTACGTAAAGATCTCGAGAAAACAAACAAGAGTATTTCGTATTTCTGGAAAATGGAGTGCCAGTAATTTAAGGAATTCAAATTTTTGTGTGGAGAACAGAATGTTCGTAATTTTACGGAGGATTCCGCTACCAAACAAAACTGAGTGTCCGTTATTTTAAGAAGATTTCTGGATATTTTTTTCCCTGTACTTTTCCGTAATTTCACGGAAATTTTTTCTAACAGTGGGGGGTCTGGTATGTACAAGGCAGTGAAGTATAGTACGTCACTAAATAATAACGTGAATTGTGCTGTTCTTAGTCGTAGGTAATGATTGGCACCCGATTCTATGTAAAAAAAATTTCTCCGTCGATTTACGGAATTTCCAGTAAAAATTTCGGGACTGAGCCATATTTACATGTCTATAATGCTACAATTACATTTCTACAGATTTGCAAATTTACCAGTGATGTTATTATAATATATCCGTAATATATGTATAACCCATATATTTTCGATTTTTTCCGTGAAAGTGTCCGCAGCAGACTTATGGACATATTACGTATGATTCCGCAGCGTATATTTACTATAGACATTTCCGTATTTTACTTTTACGGACACTGTACATTTCCGTTAAAATGTAGAATGGGGTACATGAGAGTATTTCAAGTGGTGCCGAATGCCAGTGGAATTTTTAGTAGGCCCATGCTACCAAGGAGTACTAAACAACAGTTGTTAAAAACTCTCACAAATATTAGGTGGCGCTGTTAAAAATAATTTTCGTTGTTTTACGGAGAAGTGCTGGTGAAAAATTCTCCAGAAGTGTCCGTTAATTTACGGAAGGCAACTAGCTCCACTTATGGAAACTCGCATGTTTATGTGACTTCTACGCAGGCGCAATAATGCGTTCGGTTATTTATTTAGTTTCTTCTCGCAGTTTTACAAATATTTAGTTGATAAAACATAATATTATGTATAACTGTGTTACAAATTAATGTTTCCGTCAATTATACAGACGTTTCCGTAAAATTGCCCGTACATTCACGGAAAATTTTAACAGTGCGTGCGGGATTTTTCATGCGGTGATTCCTCACGAGAAAAGCTTAGTAGACACAAGGACGGTAGGAGAGTTTTCTCTGGCCATTCCTGTTTCCTACTGTCTCTTCACTTCTCCTTTACTGATCCTACATCTCTTTTCACATCACACATTGCTCGGTTAGACTAGGATGTCAGACCTGTACGTCATAAAGAGTAGCTGTATTCATCTATATACGCTAAGCCTTCTTTTACTCATTACACACTTTGTTGTAGCACTGTTTTTTTCTCATATGAACCAAAGCAAACTAGCTTGTTGTAAAGTAAATCGTTAAACAAAATAATAGTAACAGAATATTGGGTGGTTCTTTTGAAATGTCTGCAGTAATCTTAATAGCAAAGTTAGTTGTAGATTTTTTTTAAATAAAAACTTTAATGTAATTGAATTTAAAGAGAAAACACTTTTTTCACGAAAGAAAAAATTTGAACAGCAGTTACCTAACATAAAGGATGTAGCAAAATTGCATTTCAGTATTTTGTGGAAACGATCTTCACAACTAGAGGAACACATGATGTTGCGTGAATGTAGGTCCGACAACTCACAGTTTCCGCACGACAGATCACAGAACATTACGTACAGTACATTACTGGCGAGCGGAGTAGTGTCACTGTGGAACGATACTGCAGCTGTTACTGACAACTACGTGGCAGACTTGTCGAATCTAATGGGCAGGCATTGTCCGATGTAACATTTCACCTGTAGTTCAGTAACCGTACGTTTTCGGATAGTATAATTTTTTTTTCGTTCCTCTGGACGCAATTTTGCAACATCCTGAATGTATTTTTTATATTTTTTTTTTCTAAATAACAAGGACGTTTATCTGATATGGTTTGTTGTATACACTGAAAGAAAAAATTTGTAGTAAGACATTCCTGCAAAATGATTTTCTAGTAAACACAAAATAATTTTGTAGTAACCACAAAACAATTTTGTGGTGGCCACAATATTTTAGTACTGTCAGCAAAATGTTTTTGTGGTGACCACAAAATATGTTCTGCAGGGTAAATACCCACAAAATGTTTTGTGACCACCACAAATTTATTTATTTATATTTCAGTGTAGCAATATTTATTCAGCGCTATTTGAACAGCCACGACTGTTTTTTTTTTCTGAAAAGAAAATGTTTTCATAGTTTACCCATGCCAGCCCAGGCTACACGGACAGTCATGTGTGTCGTCGCCCAGCCAGCTGCACTCGAAGGCCTGCCACATCTGTCGATGTCCGGGCCTAGACCGCCGCTGAATACAAACACACGCCTCGGGCGGCAGGAACCGTCCCGAACATCAACTCGCCTGATCATTCAAGTCCCTTCTTTCTTCGCCGTCAAGATTGCCGGTGAGGGAGAAGGGAGGGAGGCCAATGATTTTACTCTCAGATCAAACCCTTCACCTTATCGCTTTCGGCGAACGCCTGCAACTAATTACAAAAGAGCCAATTTCTGAATAATAAAACTACGTGTCCTGGACAAATTATCACCACAACGTATTACCCTGGGGTTACGATGAGATAAAAAGACTCTTGAAGACAAAACTGGTGAATTAAGATCAGCGGGAAACGATAAAAGTCCCGGAGAGGTTGCTTGTGTGTTTTTGTATCACGTGTCACAAATTAGTACCTTTAACATAAAACGATGACTAGATGACTTTGAAGAAGGTAACAAGGCTACCGTAAATATAATGCGTAGATATTTTATTAGTCAGACGTTTCCCCCTCGTGCGTTCCGTCCTACGTCCTTCCAAGCACACATTTACATAGCCTACTCATATAAAATCTCCAATATACACGTAACGTGGTCGAATCGGTGTAACTTCAGCCGATTTTTAATTCTGAAACTAACAACTACGGCATTGTCCCTTGCCAAACTTGCCCTAAAACCAACACAGCACATTTTACAAAATTTCGAGACATGTTTAAAAAATTGAATTTTTGTTATTCAGGTATACTACTGTCTTCATGCGCAGTCGCTGTGTTACCATAGCAAATTTTTTTCAACGAAACTTAAACCCCATAATTTAATTTGTAGAAATTATGGCTTTCATTCAAAAGGAGTATTTAAACTTTCTCTTTTACAATCACGTTTGTATCTTCTAAATACAGCTGCTGAAAAAAAAATAGTATGAAATAATTTTTAAGGGTTCCAAAAACATGTTTCTTATAGGCATGCTGTAATTTTAAATACACTGAGTCAAAGTTTTTAGTGTGTGTTGTTTTAATACATGAACATATATGAAAGGACTCTTAGGTAACAATGACACGCCACAACATCGTTCATGCACCGAGCGAAGACTTCTCGTTAGCGAGAGCCAAACTAGGCGTAAGCAGGTTGTTTGACGTGAAAGTTACGCAGCAGTAATGTGCGTACGTGTGTGTCGGAGCGGTGTTGTTTACCCGGGGAAGATAGGGCGGCTTGTAGCCCTGGCAAGCACAGAGGCGAGATGGTGTAGCCACCAACAGCCATCCATCACCCCGGAGGAAAGAAACCTCCAAGACATGGTTGTGCACACAGGCTGCGGCTGAGATTACCTCTCCCCCAACACACCGCCCCTAACCCACCTTCCTCAATCTCAACCCCCTCACCACACTTACCCCGTGCTGCTGCTGTTGACAATACGTGTCAACTTCGTCACGGTGCGCGCGTTGACAGGTTGTAAATTCCCTCTTTCCTCGCCGATCCGTATCGGCGCTTGCAGGGCTGCGGGAGATACTCTCTTCTCCATCTGACAGAGAAAACAGTGCAGTGTATACAGTATATCACTAGGACCCGGTAGTTTCTGCGAAAATATATTTGCAGCATTTTGTTTCAGTGTCTTACGAGCGCACCTGCATCTCTGCTTTGTGGTCAAAGATTGAATGCCTTAGGGCTCGGTTCCAGTCACCATATTGAACTTTATTATTTTTCACTTTTTTGGAATTTTGAGAAGAAATATGTTAAACATGCGATTATACCTCAAATTACATTTACATTTTGCTACAGTTCAGACCTAACAATTTAGACGTTAACTAATAATAACTACGCAATCTGCGTGGCATATTTTTTATACTCATCATTTGCCCGACAAATTCCGACCTATCTATACATTATTAGCTCTATTGCCATTTTTGTATTGTAGCTCAAGTAAATAGAACTTGCCATATAGTCGCCGATTTTACACTTTTCTTCGCAGAGTTCCAAAACAGCTAAAAATAATAAAATTAATATGAAACCGAGCTTAACATGCAACGTCTGGAGGTTAAACCCGCAAATCACAGTCATGTTGTGTCACAGTTATCCATGTACTGATTGGCTCAGTCAAATGAATAATAACTCTGCACAAAAACACTCTGCCAATAATCATGAAGTTGAGCTGCAGGTGTACACGTAAGGATCTGAAAGAAAGTGGAGCAAAAATCTTTTCGCGAAAACTGCCGGGCCCTATATATAACACATAGGATATCCAGACACATTACAACGAACACACAACTGTAACCCTGGGATAAATTGCAGATGAACATGTCAATGTTGTAAGATGGTTTTTACGTAGGACACAATGTGGCAACATAGCAAGGAGTAAGATCCCTCTAGCGCTACCCATATATCTTACTTATCTTACTAATACTGTTCTGACCATTGTATTACTAGTGCAGGTTCAAGTCCTGAGCAGTCCGAACATAATTCTACGTTTACTCGACATAAAATACATAAATTAATACCTGGACATGGGACTATATTTCTCCATTGTGCAAGTAAAATGTCATCGTACAAAATTTTGCCCCAAACATTATAGTCACCAAATTTAGCCTAGGATTCGCATGATGTGCTTATATATGGCAGTTTCTGGGCATCCTGTTTATAATAAAGGTAAAGGTGTCCGTCAAAATATATTAAGGGATCAGTTCTATACCTGGTAGGGTCGCATACAGATTTCCGGATATGAAAAACGAGCGGGCATCGCGTTGTCCGGTGGGTTTTTCTTGGGATACTCCCACAAACCCAACCCTTACATTCCGTCGCTGCTCGATACTCACAAGGATTTCTTCCTGAATATATTCACTTCATTTCTTGTATGTCCTCTCCGATCTTTTTGTGGAACTATTATCCGAATTTATGCTCGATTGTGACCAGTTATGATAACTGATGGTCATTTAGCGAGGCCTTCATTTGTAAAGATATCATACGATTACAACGCTGTTCTTTAGGTGCAGTCTATTATGTTTTCTGCTATATTAATTACTTAAATTTAATCAATTCGTAACATTCTTATGTCTACGTACAAACATACTTCATTACAGTCCGTCATGTCTGCTGCCCTTTGGCGATCTTTCCGTATCTCAGCTTCGAAAATCGATGTCTTCTCCGAGTAATGTTTTTCAGACTCTTTGATTTCTGCACGAAGAAAACCCCTATAAGAGCAAGGGAAAAAAAGTAATTTAAGTACCAAACTACCAAATATCGTAAAAAGACAATATTATGGGAAACTACAGCTTTTTAGCAGTGTTAAAGCGCAATACGTTTTGTCAAGGACGTGAACTGAAAACACTAGCAAAATTCACATTCGTATGTCTATATTTTCTATGGTGGTTATACATTTACGGACTAAATTTCCATTAGGCTAATAGTATTAGAATGTGTTTATAAATATTTTAAATTTTAACTTACCAAATTAATAACTAAAAGATCATAACTATATTATAAAATCAGGATTATATTTCAATTCATAAATAACAAAATATGAAACTACAACTACCCATAGAGCAATGTGCTACTGTATTTAGAATAGCACTTATGTTGGCGCGAACTGGAATTAAATAACACGTCAGGGAACGAATTCTTCGGCAAGTAAATTCGAAACGTTTCAAATACGCTTTTCGTGACAAGAGAATGTTTCTGCCGAAAGTACCTACGAGAATATGGTATCGCCTGAAAGGAGAAGAAACGTAGCAAAACAGAAGGACGAGCGGTAAAAAAATATAGCAGATACGATTATCGTACTAGTAAAATAAACATACAAGATAAACATGCCAATGGTTGTGCAGCACGACCTTGCTATAGGCGGTTCGGGATAAAGTGAGCACTTTTGTATTCCCAGCTACCCTTTCCTTTTCGGTTTTTTTTACAATTTCCTTCTCTTTTTTTTTTTTTACATAAACAAAGCTACCTAATTAAAAGTCAAAGTGTATAGATTATAGGCTACTATACTCACAAGTTACCCTCTGATATCACAATAAATAATATGGTTTAATTACTATTCTAGACAAGACGTTCTTCGAAAGTGCTCACTTTATCGTGGACCATATATAGTCAAAATTATTGGTTTAGTACCTATGGGGTCTACAGACAGTAAGTGAGATTATGTAAGGTCATACATCCGGCGAATAAGAGGCTATAGAAAATTTAAGGGAGGGGATTCGAGGGGCGAATGTAGAAAATCATATCCTACTACCACGGAAAGTCATGTAGTGAAAATTTGAATAATTTTAGGTATTTCATCGCTGTGATATTGTCTGTCAAAAATTGAATATGTACCATTCAAGAAGCAAAAAACTTCATAAAGTTCTATACAGGCAAATAAAGTTTTACTACCGAGTCAGTAATAATGTAACTTATATACATTCGATTCTCAAACCGACGAAAGCTGTAATATTATATTAAACGAAGTCTTGGACGGGTTTATTGTTTTCACTACTGCCAAACATGTGCAGATGTTTCTATAGTTGCGAAAATATCGATACACGCTATGAAATTTTCATTTCCGAAACCTTATTACGACGATCACGTTGTTCGACGTTTACGACTCGAAATAGCATATTTGACGAGAAGAATTTCTCGGAGCAAAGAACTTCAACGGACTGAGAATATAGCCATCCGCTTTTATTCTAATTTTTTTCTGTCCTGGGAGAGAAGAATGGGGAAACCGGAGGAAGAGGAAAATGTTTCAGGCTATTTTATCAGATAAAAGTCTTAATGAGTTGAGGCAGAAGTGTGCGCCAATGCAGGGGGTCACACGACGTAGGACAGCAAGAGGGGGTGAGGTGGAGCATAGGGTCGGTGCTGGAGAGGGGGTGGTGGGGGTGGTGAAGCAGGAGGACCTGCTATTGGCTGGAGACGGACAGGCGGAAGGACACGGGCCTCAGCGTCCCTTGGAGGAGGCGCCAGCGAAAACTTAATTAAATTCCGTCGAAATTAGACCTTTTAGTGGGTAAATCGGGGCAGGGCGGTCCATTGGGGCTGAAAGAAAAGAGGAGAAAGAAGAGGAAAAAAAGGGCCATGCAGCTAAAAGTATTCTGGAGGATTGAAGAGAAGTGCTAAGTGAAAGGAAGCGGGAGGGGGACATGGAGGAGGGGAAAGACGAGAGTGAACTGGTACGAGCTCAATTTCTTTTCGAAGGAAATGCGAAGTGTCGTGAGAAGGAGTAGTTTTCCTCTTGGAATATTCCTTCTGTCCTTGCTGCAGCAGTTTTATAGTGCTTCGCTCGGGGGAAATGATCCCTTGGGGTTGCTCCCCGAGTCCTTGAGGAGGTTGGGAGGACGCGGCCCCGGAGAAAGCTCTTTTCCATTTCTCCGTGTTTTACAATGTCGCCCTTTTCCCTGAACACTGCGGCGATAATCCACGCTACCCTGGTAACCTGCCCGAACCCGTGTACAGCTTCTCATTACTCACGGGACATTCAGAACTATGCAGTTAGCGGGCCGTATTATGTATTTGTGCATTTATTAGACAATCAAAACAGTACTGTGGAGTCTTACAAAATACAAGAGGTCATTTGCCATGAAAATACTGCACTGTTGAGAAGATCTCGAGAGATTCATTAACCAGCGATAGCTTTAACATGCAGAAATAGTTACTTTTTTCCTGTCAGTTCCTGCTACATTTTAATAGAAACAAAAACGTCTACGTATCAAAGTGTATAGATTGTACCGTACTCGCACATTTACTTCTGAGGTTGCAATAAATATTATACATATTTCAATTACTATTTTATACACGATTGTCTTCAAACGTGCTGACTTCACCATGAAAACCCTAAACTCGACTCCTAATGAATGTACTCTTGAAAATATCCAGTCATGAAATGTGTTTTGTTTACGTATAAAAAAGCAAAGATTATGCAACAAACGAAAAGTTAAAACTTTTTTGCTTTTGTGAATGTACTCGCAGAACTATAACGCTGTTGCGTACCGTTAAAAAACATTTAAGTTGTGAAGTACTGTTAACTATTACTCATGAAAAAAAAAACCTTTATCTGTAATACTTTTAACATATAAGGCTGGAAACAAGTACTTTTCTGTTAAGCTAGTGGCAAAATCGCATGATTTCTTATGATAAGTTAAGACATAATCAGTTCTGGACTGAAAGAATGATACCCAAGAAAATGGAAAAGTTAATTTTATTTGGGTCTAAGACGAAATACCTAATTATAAACTTGAGTGTAAATCGTAAATCATCCTTTTGCCGCAGGAATAAACTGTTATCGATGACAGGCCGCCAGTGAGTTTGGTAATTATGTGTACGTCGCCACTGAGGAAAACACTACCAACACACTTCTAACAAGCAAGTGTGGCTAAATTATACGTACTATATTTGGAAGGGAAAACGTTATACACGAATAAAGAATTGAGAGCTTCATGAGAATAAATCAGGTTATCGTTCAGTTTACTGAATTATGACCTGTAAATGAAAATATTTTCTCTGCTTCATAACTGGAGTTCCATTTTTAAATCTCGGGATTTAACCGAAACATTTTTTTTCTATGTTCTGCAGTTCTATCCAAATAATTTGTCGCGCCCAATACTCTTTCTTTTAAAAGTCACGTAAAAACTGTCAGCGACGTCGACGTCATCGCTACAAAAGTGTGTGCCAAAATTGTACGTCAATATTTTGGGGGGATAATCAATATACTGTATCTAGAAGAACAAAAACCATCATATGCACATAGGTCCAAAAATACACCGTTTGTACTATTGTTCGCAGTACATTGTGTACATAGCTCAGCGCACAGGCTAGATCAACTTACTGTCTAATGTCATAGCAGCTAACTTGCATACTAGACGAGTAGTATTAAATGGCACATAACGACTTAGCATTACACAGTAGCATGATCCACCGCGCGCGGTAAGCCATGTGATATGTAGAACAGAAACTGTGCATTTTCAACCCTATTAACATTTTTTGTACTTCTAGATGTAAGGATAGTGCCCCAAAAATATTGACCTGCAATTTTGCAGCAGACTGTATTTTATGTAGGAGGACGATTTTAACACTTGTTCTTTCGTACTGCGTAGATCTAGAATAACATTTAGGGCCTGTATTACCACCTTCGAATAAAAATGCCGAATAACTATCACCCGAATATGCTATTCGGGGAATAATTAAACACTAGTGTATTACAACCTCTGAATAGCAACCGAATAGTTATTCGGCATTTATTCAGTAGTGGTTGGTTTGTTTTATCTTAGGTTGGTACTTAAATTCTAGATAACTGCATGTCGTTCGGT
>PNEQ01027164.1:0-31247 GCA_003012365.1 Medauroidea extradentata
TTACGAGTGTCCTATTAAAGTAAAAATCACGATGATAGGCCGTCGGGTTCGAGCTCTATCGACGTTTCTTCGGAAACACATTTCACCCCTTTTCACCCCCTTAGAGGTCGAATTTCGAAAAATCCCTTCTTAGTGCTCGCCTACGACCTGAAGGGAACCCCCACAAAAAATTTCACGATTCTAGATCCAGTGGTTTGGGCTGCAGTTTGATATGTCAGTCAGTCAGTCAATCAGTCACCTTTCATTTATATATATATATATATATATATATATATATATATATATATATATATATATATATGCACGTGGCAGACATAGATAGCTAACTGGCTGTTTGCTGACATAGTGGTGCACTGTGATATTTCTGTGTTTGTAGGTTTGTGTGATTGGACGGCAGTAGGAATAGAAAAATGTCTCGAGTTCAGTTACTTGCATGTTAGAATCCACTTTGCTATGTATTCTTCAACGCCCGTATATTCGTTCATCTGTTGTTCCAGTGAGTAGCAGCAAATAAAGGAATGATTGGAGCATGTGTATACACAAGATGGTATATGTTCTAACATACAGGTTGTTAAACTTCCCCAGACAACAGTTGGCACAACACGCCCAAGATAATGCCGACCCAACAGTAAATCTTCCAGTACTGGAGCGATATAGTGCTGACTGGCTCACTAAATGAGCTGTAGTCAATGAAATTATGAGATATTCTCTATTGTATACTGGGTCTGTGAAGTCTGTCGTGAACGTCTTAGGCCTATATACAGCAGCAATCCTCTACAATATAATCACCAGTAAATCTAACCCAAAGGAATTGAATTTTTTCTATAATTGCTGTAGCCAACTATATTAATATATTTTATTTGTATGAGAACCTGTAGTTATATTCTGGCCTGGCACTTCAAAGTTCATACAAAATTGTTTATTACGTCAGTGGCAAAACTAAGTATGATAAACAATGCTCAATTCGACGCTTGGAAAATACAGCCCAGTATTTTTTTGTATGCCATAAGTATACAAGTGTAAAAAAATAACATCTTAAAGCTAAAAATACAGGTCAGTGATTTTTTGGAATGTCATAAGTATAAAAGTGTCAAAAATTACATCTTAAAGTTTATGCAGATTCGACTGTATTCTCTATAAGCCATGCTCTGTATTAGTAGGTAAAGTCATGACTGTTCCTTCGAAAAATACAAAGAACTTAATAAGAAATAAAAAATGGACAGAATTTTTCTGAAACAGTGCTCCAATGTTGTATAATCTGAAACTGTTTCAACGTCCACAAACTATTCTAGCATTTCTCTTGAAAATGAAGGACGTGTACATAGAAATGGTATTTAATTGAAATGTTAATATTTAAAAATCGGTGTAACTTATTCCAAACTCAGCTTGACTGTGTGTGTATAAAAGCATTATATATATATGTTCATTAATTTCTTTTAAACTTGTAATATAGTTAATTTGTTGATATGTTGTAGTGCATATAAACTAGCTCCTGTCTATGTTGTACATTTGCAGAATATGTGTCGAGAGTGTCATTTATACTTCTTTTATTTGTGCTGTACATATTTATAAAATGATATAAGTGTTATGAATGTTAGAATAAATACAGTGTTGAGTTTCAACGTGTAATAGCATTCATTCATGAGTAAACCCTATTACATTATTAAGGTTCCTGTCTACCACAGTTAAAAGCCGCGGAGTTGAAATGAGAACTTCATTGTTAAATCATTTCTCAATGGGTGTAATTCAATCATTTATAGAAAGTTTCCTGTGTCAAATTTATTTGGCAAAAACTGCTGCATTGAGAGACCGTGGCCATTTTTATTTGTAATACTTAAATATAAATAAAAAATATGATTTAAAAATTTATATTACAAAACAATTAATTTTAGTGACGACATTTTTCAAATATCCCTTCATTAATATTTAAATTTAACAGCCTCTTTTTATGAAACTGTACCTAATATTTAAAATTTTAACCATCCGGAAGTATTTCTTTTGAAATAAAGACTCCAATTCAATTTCTTTCATGATCGCAATCTTGTTAGGCAGTTACTGGAATACTGTCTTACATTTTAAATTAGTTATGGCTGCTAATTTTAAAGTGTTTGAATAAATTATGATAACTAGTGTAATATAACGAAAGCATACAAAATATAGGCCTATTGCATGAACTGTCTTGAACAAATATATTAATTAAGCCCATGGTCTTTAATTTATTTCAAACAATTGCAATTATTCAAATATTTTTTAAACAAATGCTTTGAAAAAAATTAGAGACTGTGTACAGTCATACAATACACAAATTTGCCAGAGCGTTTTTTAAAATAATGTACCGTGTACTAGCAAAAAGTTATTTTGCTTCACTTTGGATTATTTTGACAACAAAATATTTGATATTTCAGGAGCAAAAATCTAAAAATCCGTTTGGTGTACCGTAACAGAAAAATTCAGATACAAACTGTGATATGTAAGTGTTGAAACTGTAAGAATGATTTTTTTTATATATATGTGTGTAAATTTGCGTCAAATACAATATTTTTGAAACCACTGCAAAACTATAAAGCGAGGTCTTAAAACCCTGGCAGTTCTTGAGTCAAGCCAACCAGTTTAACTAATGCGGAACACGCTTTCAAAACTCACTTTTAACTTTGACGTTCATGTTATTTCCGACAACTTAGCATACGATTTACACAGACCGAGTCGACAAACTTGTGAAGGTTTTTTGCTCAGAATTCATTCACTCGCTGTAAGTTTATTTATACTTTTGGAACTATTTATTTGCAAATCTTATCCAAAACAAATGGTAAAAATATGAATAATAGTTGTGAAATGTACTACAAATTATAGTAATTATGTATGCCACAACTGAGCTTCTTTACAGAATTACTTACATGTTTTGACGTCCAGTTGAAAAGAAATTTGTACAGTGAGACAGGGAGTAGAATATTAATAGGTTTCATGTAAATTTCTGTTATTGCTGTTCAAAAATTGTTCTAACATTTTAAATATATCTTATTGTAGTTAAGACTTTTCAAAACATTTTGACAATTCGCTTTCAAAATTTTTGCCTGTAAAACTAAAAACAATATTTGCATAACTTGTGGCGTAAAGGAGTCAAAGTCGAATTCTTCTGTAAGTTTGCGCCGAGCCATTTACAACCTACAACTGGCCGCTTGCTGGAGCAGATAGCAATATACAAGTAGCTGAGAACATAGCGTATACAGTACTGTGGAGTTTAGCCGGATGGTCAATGAACTTTGTTTCAGTGACTTACGTGCACATCTGCAGCTCAGCTTCATAATCAGTGATTGGACGTCTTATCTGTGACGTATGTTGGGGTTTTACTGGCAAATCACAGACTTGTGAAGTTGTAGTAACGTTATTGTGATTGGCAAAGTCAAATGAGAGACATCACTTCACAAAGACACGCTGCCAATAACCATGAAGTATACCTGCAGATGTGCTCGTAAGTCACTGAAACAAAGTGCGGCTAAATTATATTAGCGAAAATCGGGGTTCCTACTAATGATCACTAGAACCACACGGTAAATTTGGTGAAACATGAATTGTCAAATGAGAGCTATTTCTGCATAATTACACACATTCAATAACCATGAAGCACAGCTGCAGATGTGCAGGTAAGTCACTGAAACAAGTTGGTTCAAAATACTTTACACCAGCGATCAGTGACTGTAATTGTCACGTTTCTTAGCTGGATTATTTCAATAGCCGACTTTCAGGCAGAGATTTTGTATTCTCATGTAAATTTTAATTCAGCGTACTGACGTCCAGAGACGCAGCCAACAATATTGCACTGATATGTTGTTAAGAAAGAATAAGTTGTATGAAAAGACAACAGTCAGGAAAAATGTATGCACACTAAAACCTTTGAAGCTATAAATATGTTAAGAAACATACAGTATTGAAGACATGATCCAGCATTTGTACCCCTTTGAAGATAATTTTTTTTTAAATCCAAAACGAAAGGAGATGTCGAAAAATTGTTCCACAGTTTTATTAAAAACAGTGTGCACTTTTGTTGACTATTTTTATAGACAAAATACACAATGGTTTCAACAAATTGTGTAGTTAAAGAAATTATTATTATTGAACTAATTAGCCATATACACATTATTATTAGAGAAGGTGATTTATCGCGGGAAAAGTTGACTGTTTGCTAGGCTTCAATGTAATGTATTCATTTCTGACGCTATTATTCCGTTACTGGCGAGTCCGTATTTGACTGGGCCAATGATAACTCTTGTGAACTACTACTGAGCGTCTGAGATTCGTCTGTAAAGAACTACACCGTAGCACACAACCGTCGGCCAACAATACATTACACAGGACGCTACAATGATTTGCAGAATACGCTGGCAGAAAACATTCTCGCGATGAATCACCTTCTCTAATTATTATAAGTCTAGAAAAACTTAGAATATACAGTAAAAATAATTTTAAACAAAGCTGCACAACAATTTTTCGAAAATCTGCTTTTGTTTAGAAAAAAATAATTATCGTGAAAGTAGTAGAGCTAAATTATGGATCGTGGCCTTAAAATGGTTATACGACACACTACACAATAACATTTAATTGTAATACTTTAGTTTCCATAAAATGTCGTAAAGAAACTCAAACTTAGTATTTAATGCGATAGAAGTAATACTCAAATTTATGGGAAAACTTCAGCCTATTTCCTAAGGAATGGTATTTTACACAACTTGTTCGTTTTTCCACAGACTATGTAGAGGTACGTAAATTTCGCAGATACATTCCAGGCCAGGTTGAGCGCCAATTATGTGTACTTCATTGTCATGTCTGTGACTTGCTGGCGGCTGTTACGAAACGCGTTTGACTACTGTCAGCCAGTAGTAAATAAGTATTTCTAATTACTTTGCATATAATTATTAATTTAAAAAATAAATACCACTGTTTTAAAACTGCCTAAGAAGCTTAAAATAATTTATCTCGTGATTAAACACGTTACACGTAAGATTTAAAAAGGAAATCGTGCGGAGCAGCTGTCGTTGAGAAAACGTATTCAACAGTTCATATCATTTGCAGTGCAATAAAATTGTTAGTGACTTAGGTGACAGTAATATTTCCTTACTTCACAGTGGAAAGTACTGTTTTATTTCCTTATTCTTACACCGTGTGTTAATGATGTTAAGATAGAAGGCTGCGAGGGGAGAGGGGCAGGAACTGAGAGATGCAGAGATAAATTACAATCAGCAAGCCACCTGCGCTGACAAAGAAAGTGGAGGAAAGTGGCGCGTATCAGTAATTAACTTTGCGGCGTAAAAAAAACTTAATGAGAGGAAATAAACATGTACTGCGAGTTGAAACGTAAACGAATGACATTCGCTGCGCATTTAGCAAGGAGCTCGGCCGGCGCGCTTGACGTCGTTTGGATAGTTTTTTTTCTCTCTGCCCCTCCACCTACTTCCCTCTCCGCGGCTGTTGAATTTCTGAGACATACGAGCGTCGTTATTACTGCCTACGAGGGCGGCATGGAGGGAGGAATTATCAGTAAGGCGTGGGTAGCGATGGTAAGGTGTAGAGGTTATGTATGACTGGCCTCTTCACCCGTGTTGTAACTAGCTGTTAAACAGTCCTGTAGGCGTGCCCCAGGGTTCGTTGGCATTACAAACGTAAGGGGGAGGGTGGAAGAAAGTCTAATTGCTGGCTGCATCTGTATGGGTTCCAGACATGGTCGTCTTTAGTAGAAGGCCGGAGTCTTGGATGTGGCAACGCTGCATCGGGGGCCTGCTGCCTGTCACTTCTAGGCCACCCTAGTCTCTGTAACGTGTATATACGCAGCTTTAGTGGCGTGTACACGTCTACACTGACTAGGGCAGCCAGTGAGCGACCGGCAGCAGGCCCCCGATGCAGCGTTGCCACATTCAAGACTCCGGCCTTCTACTAAAGGCGGCCATGATTCGAGACCCGAGTCAGACTGAACATGGAAACCCTTGAAATTACGTGTCCAACGACCTATCAGCTAGACTCCACAGTACTGTGTACACTTTGTCCTCAGCTTATTGTACATTGGCTTCTGTATCGATGAGAGGCGAGGCAACACAACCATGCAGTGGCAATACCTGTCAGATACATGTTAATTGAAATAACTTTTTTCTAGGACACCCTGATTTACGCGACAATAATTTAGCCGCACTAAGTTTCAGTGACTTACGTGCACATCTGCAGTTATACTTCATGGTTATTGACAGCGTGTCTTTGTGAAACTGGCTACTCAATGGAACAACAGCCAATGGACAGACAACCATCGCTCAAAAGTGCTTGATGCAGTCAAGTCTATACTGCAGGTCATGATTTCACAACATTGAACATTCTCTGCTGGTGATTTGTAAGTCAATCGCTCTCGTTACTTAACTGTAGCTGTCTTCGAACTAATTATTGAAATTTTTCTATTCTTATCAATTAACCGAAATACCGTTTCTCTGGTCTTGTCATTATTTTTATAAACTGAACTTTTTTTGACATTTGCAGTTGAGAGAAAATGTTGCCGTTTTGCAGAAAATTATAAAAAAAACTGAATTAGGTGATGTCAACGAACATTTAACAAATAACAAACGCACATTTTCAGAAAGGAATGAAATCGTATCATAAAAGACGACAAGAAAAAAAATAGAACAATAATAACACAGATTAATTACGGACTGGAATATAGACGGTGTATGAGTGTAGGCAATACAAACGAACAATAAAATAAACCACAAAGATGGTGTATGGAAATGTACGAAGACAATAATGACAGCGTAGATGACAAGAGACAGGAGTGTATGTGAACATAGACGACAACACAACAAAGAGTTGACGTATGAAAGTAGCAGACTTCCTTGGACAACAACAGCTGCTGCAGTCTTCAGGCCCACATTGAGTAACTACAGCATACTGACTGGCGCGTGGAGGTTGCAGTTCTGTAGTGTGTCGTGCTCTGCGGGCAGCAGTTGTCGCTAGGGTAGATACACGTGTCTGAGGAGAGCGACTGTGTTTGTTGTTGTTGCTAGCGATAGTTTACACGCGCACTTTCCTGGAAACTACGCCGCTTCTCAGGCACCGCTACTATAACAGCGCTTCTTCCCTAGTTAGATATAACTGAAGAGGGGGGGGGGTATCATTTTCATTCGAAGGAAGAGAGCAGCGCTGTGCTCCTGTCCCGCGAGCTACAAGGGCCTAAGTGCTTACATCGCCCCGCAGACACCTCTGTGACGTCACTAAGCGCCACTTCCTGCATACATTAAATGGTGTCTGACGAGCGCATCTGCAGCTGGGCTTCATGGTTACTGGCAGTGTCTTAGTGTAGTGATGTCGTTTCTTTGACTGCACCAATCAGAACAAGGTTAGGCCTACTACTACAACTTACGTATATTATTAACTTGTAGAACCCCGAGACGCTGACAGTTTAAAACATCCAATCACCGACCTTGAGGCAGAGCTGCAGATGTGCACGTACCTTGAGGCAGAGCTGCAGATGTGCACGTAAGTCACTGAAACCAAGAGGTGCAAATATCTACATCTTACATCTGTCTAAGCCGCTGAGCCCATCTCTATCAGCATTGTTCTTCATCGTGCAGCAAATATGTAATTCAAATTCCACTATCATGATTGTAGACGTTGAATTAGTGGAGGCAGAACATGTTTACAACCTGCAATATAGACTCCACTGTCCGAGTTATTCTCAAACAACGGCTGTCTTTTTATTCGCTTCTGTCCCAGTTTCGTGCTAGGCTTGGGATTACAGGATTATTTGCTCCTTCTTTCCTTGCAGGACTATTGGTTGACTGAAGAATACAAAATACAACCCTTTTTTAAATCTTGTTTTGACGTTTGCTTGTAATTTTTTAGGTCACAAATAATTAAGGGATTCCTCGCCCTTCTCGTGTCTAGAGAAAAAATATTCTGTGGCAAGTTATGTGTCTCGGATCTGTTCACGTGTTTGTAAGATATTTCGTGTTGTCGATTTTATGGCTGGTTGTATTTCAAAACTTATTATCTTCTGCCCGCTTCAATGCCTGGATGATCATGCAACTGATTTTTGGTGAAAATAATTTCATATCAAATAATTTCAGTGCCTTACGTGAACATCTGCAGCTGTGCTTCATGGTCAGAGATTGGCTGTTTGTAACTGTCAGGTCCTCGGTGTTCTACCAACTAATCATTGGCGTGTGTTGTCGCAGTAACCTTGTACTGATTGGCCCAGTCAAATGAGCGAGGCATCTGCACAAATACACTCTGCCAATAACCGTGAAGCACAGCTGCAGATGTACACTGAAGACAATGAGTCAAGTTGATCCAAAAGTCGTATTACCAATAATGAGAAGTTGTATAAATAATTTGATGTCTGGCAAAGTGCAGGATCTCCGGTGGTTATGTAAGCCACGACAACTTCCCGGGAGCTGACGAGTCACGCGTACCGGAAACAACTAGCGGCACTCTTCTGAAGACAGACAAAGATCGTGAACAATTGAAGAATGCCGTCTCCCCTCGCCTTGTTGACGGCGCGTGTTCGCCGCCTATGTTTCCCTACAGCCGTGGTCTGGCGTAGAGCTACGTGACTGTCCTTCTGTCGGCGACATCACAAGACCCGCACGCCGCCGGGACTCAAACCAACTGCGCGGGTCCTCCTCGACACTTCTGCGCTCCTGCTCCTCCGAGCTTGACGAGGACCCAGTCTCTCTGGTAGTGAGGTAGTGGTGCAAGTCATGAAGGCTTACATAGAGCCTGCTTATCAATGAACCCATGAATTGAGCCACTAGTTTGTCGCGAAGAGATCTTTGCACAGGTTTGTTTCAATGTCTTACGTGCACATCTGCAGCTATGCTTCATGGTTATTGGCTGGTTATCTTTGTTCAGGCGTGTCTCTCATTTGACTGCACCAGTCACAAGGTCGTTATTTTGAGCCACACATACGTGAACAGCTGGTAGAAGACAACCAATCACTGACCTCGAAGCAGAGCTGCAGATGTGCATTGAAACCAAAAAGGTCCGTCATAAAATCCTGGCTCCACCCAGGAATTGTTATAATTGAATCAGTTATTTGAGAAACAACTCAAGTAAATTTTCGACGAAATTGAGTTGTGGGTGTTATAATTTTTTTTATATGTAGGCCTATTATTACTGAATACACATTAAGACCGCCGAGAGCTGTGCACATCTTCAGTCGTTACCAAATTATTCGAAAACTGCTCATCGCACATACCTATGTTTGCTTAGGAACAGCATTTAAAGAACTTTACAAGTGTTTCTATACATTCTATATTTCAAGTTAACTGTTACTCGTTAAGAGTGCGTAGTAGATAAATAAACGCTGAGAACATAAATTGATTTCTACGCTTTTTTTGAAGCCAATATGGATAAAATACTCAATGTCAATCCTAGATAATGGTATTTGCCAACTTTATAAGTAAATATGTATCCAGAACTACTAATTCGTTACGCGTGATCTCTTGCGCCGCAGTTAAATGCACGAGGTTCTGGCGTCAGAGATTGTGCCTCAGAAGTTTGTAACACTGGAAACAATTTTGTTTAAAACGTTGGCTAAAACTATTGCCTAGGATTGCTTTTGTTTAATTTTCGCAAATTGGCTTCAAGAAACGTACAGTTATTGATTAATGCTTTTAACGTTGAATTGTGTACCACGCCCTCTTAAGACTACCAACTATTTGAGCGTCAGGGCTCAGAAATGACGGTTATACTAGTACGACCTTGAAGCGCTCATCAAATTCCATATCGCCACGAGTCAGCTGAACTAGCGTGCAAGGTTCCCACCGAACTGTTGACACTGTGAGACACTAAGAGGTGATCACATAATTTTATTGGTGTAAAGTATGTAACAAAGCTCAGTACACGTCATATATCTGTGTTTCATCAGTACATTTTGAAGTACGGCTGTCTTGAAGAGGCCGTTCTTATTTATGTTGCATGGCTCAGAAACAATGTTATTAAGAGCACGGTGTCTTAGCAACGAGTATCGGATGATGCCTGAGGTGTGTAAGTTGGCACAATGAGCCCATATTGAATATTCTCGAAGAAAATAAACTGTTTACGAACAAACTGTGACTCATTTGAAGCGTGTGGTGGACAGCGTCTTTTAGGGGAAGACAGTTGGCAAATTTTATTTATCGATTTTCTGTAGTAACGTTTGTTTAAAAATATTTTCTGGTAAACGCAGCAATGTTAAGGCATAGAATATATTTCTGATGAATTAAGGAGATCATAATTGCGTTTTGGGTTCATTTTATATTGGACTTGTAATCATTCTTGAAAGTTAACCTCTAATACCCTTGCAATGACTCTGCATGATAAATTAATGAAAGATTCCATTGTTGTTTATGTCAAGAAGTTTATCAAGAATATATCCTATATCCTGTCAAAGAGAACTTTTGGTAGTAGAACTGGGATAAAAGTTACGACTCGAAAACTGAGAAGTACAAGATAATTACCTTGAAGGTAATATCGCGACCTGGTGTTAGAGTAGTGCTGGTTGCAGGAGTGTAAGGGGCAACATATAGCTAGGAGCGACTCAGAAGTAATCTGGACCACAGCATGTCGGCTATATTACTGGCTACGTGAGCACGCACTACGGTCGCCTCAGGCATGTTGCGTAAGTCAGTCTGCTGTGCGTCGCCCGCCTGGTATGACGACGACGCACCGAGCATGCTGCGTGTAGCAAGCATGCACCACTCTCTGATTATATACACATAGGAACAAACCATTTATATAACTGACATTGACAGGACAATCTCCCTAGTTAGTTTTAAGGGTGCGGTCTATCTCAATTTTGATCATCATTATTTTATTTTTTATTAGTACCAGACTTTTTTTTTCTTATTTTAGACACAAAATGTGACTAAATTTGGCTCTTATGAAATTTTTTATCACTCATAGTTATCGCGTAATGGCTTGTTAAATTCATATTTTGCATGTTTCCGTTTTAACGACTACACTAAAACCAGCTGATCCTATACCGAACTGAAAAAATCATAGTGGATAAAGACATTGCAGACTACAATGACATGCTCATAAAATTAAAGAATAAAAATTATTTGTATTAAAAAAAATATTGAATTTTTAAAATTTTTATTTTTAGTTTCTGTTTTTTTATTCGGGTAATTTTTATTCTTTAATTTTAAGAGCAAGTACACGTAACTTACATATCCTAAGAAGTTTTCAAATAATCTTGTACCGGCGGAAGGTCTGCACACCAATCGTTGGCCTTGGCAGGCGGCCCCTTAACTGCTAACTCATATAAGCATCTATAATAGAATGTTGCAACCCTGCAGGACACGAGGACCACGTTGCCAGAGTTACCAGCTCTTCCACAACAGCAGCTTCTCCTGATTGGACTGTATGCTACACAGGCTGACCATCAGTGAAATATTTGCTTCATCCTGTGTCGAAGCCTTCTACTAGAAACCGCTTTCTTCAAGTGTCTTCTCTAAGATTCACCAGATATGTGGAAAGTCTTCTTTAAGCTCTTACATTATTTTTGATTAGCATATATGATGATTAGGGACCCTGGTTCTCGGCGAAAATGATTTTGCCCCACTTTGTTTCAGGATCCTTACGTGCACATCTGCAGTTCTGCTTCGTGGTCAGTGATTGGATATTTTAACTCTCTCTCTCGCCTTGGGATTCTACCGGCAAATAACAGCCGTGACGTGTTGCAGAGACTTTATTGTAAATGGCTCAGACAAATAAGATACGGCTCTTCACATAGACACGCTGCTAATAACCATGAAGCTTGACTGCAGATGTGCACGTAAGTCCCTGAAACAAAGTGGGGCAAAATTATTTTCGCGGAAAACCAGGGTCCTTAATGATGATATATCGCGAAAATATTTTGTGGCAACACTTCCTTTAAAACGTTGTGGTTAATTGCAAACACTTATTATTGGGTGATGTACGTCTGGCCCAGCGTAGCTGTCTGCAGACCAATGACAGGCATTAAATGTTGCAATAGCAGGATTCTTATCGGCTCAGTAAATAGGGCATTAGCTCCACGTACAAAAGAAACCCAGTAACAATCTAATAAGCTGAAAGTGTGTTGAAATCCAGCAAACAGTCAAGTTTTCCCGCGATAAACCACGATCTCTAGCGATTAGTTGTTACTAAGTAAGCTTTTAATAAATAGCGTCGGTACAAGTACTGTGCTCGTCAAAATATTTCATAATAGCAGCAGTCGTCCTGATTCATTTAGACTGTTTATTTATAAATTTACTAAGCTGAATTCAAAATCTTACGCATTTCTGTCCCATTTTCTATTGATTCTCAATCCATTATACTTGCACTACAGAACGACGTGCACGTAAATAAAACTCGGTTGTCCTGGTATCAGATCCCAGATGAAACTGCCAATTTGACGGAGTAGCTGACAATGTAAGAATAAAGCTTATGTAACATTATTCATTAAACTATTGCTCGAGTCCAGCGGATTCGACTGAGTGTTTGCTAAACATCAAGTTATTATACTCCTGTCAATGATATAACATGTGTTAAACAATTTTGAAATATAAACACACATAAGATCATTTAGGAAAAATTTGTTGTTCTTATTTTTAGACTATTCAAGGGCAACTGTGAAATAACGTCCCTGATTAGTTTTCCCATTCAGCCAGTTTTCATTTACAAGAATTTTTTTTTCAAAGTAAACTATCCATGCGACTAATAAGTACAGCATACAGAGTTTATTACACTAAGAAGAAAACGTTTGATGCCGAAATAAAATATGAACATCAGTGGTAACTCATACGTAATGAACAGTTGGCTAGGCTTCAATGTTCTTATTTGACTGGGCCAATGTTAATTCTGGTGGGCTACAACTGAACGTCTGTTATTCGTCTGTAAACAGACCGTACCACATAACAGGTCACCAATCATACAACCCACAAGACGCTACACTGGTTTAGAGAATACGACCGCGGAACATTTTCTCGCGAGTTTCCACCATCACTTCTCGTAGCTTAAGGTTGTTCAAGTGGGGAAAAATTACAATTTTATATTTGTATGAAATAGTGTTACTTTTGTACACATTACTTGATAGTACATATACTTCAAACAAAAAAAAAATAGCTCGGCTAGTTTTCCCGTAGTGGCACTTCAAAGTCAAAATTTGCATATATTTAGTTCATACAAAATTTGAAAACCAGTTAACATATTGAAATGGAAAAAATCACATCAAAACAACGTGTCAATGTCTATGGCTCGTAGCATATAAAACCCATTACAAAAAATTTTTATGTTAAATAAAAAATTTCAAAAATTTAAATATTTTTTTGTTACTTTTAGAAATTTATTATAAACACAAAATATATTATAATAGGTTTTTATATGCTTCAAGCCGTAGACAGTAACGTGTAGTTTTGATGTGATTTTTTTTCTTTTCATTATATTTACTCGTTTTCAAGTTTTGTTTGAAGTAAAAATATGCAAATTTTGTCTTTGAAGTGCCATTACGAGAAAACTGCCTGAGCTGATTTTTTTTTTTCATTAGAGTTAAATATACTCTTAAGTAATATCTACAAAACTAACATTATTTCATACAAATATAAAATTACGATTTTTCCCCACTTGAACGCCCTTAAGAGGCCGTGTCATTGTTTCAGGCGCATGTATGCAACCCGCATTAACTCCATATAAATCAAGGCTAATATTACTATTGCTATAGATATAACAGTATTACACATATCAACATTATTTTCACGCTTTATCAAAGACACAGTCGTTCTTATTTTCTCTGCGTTCTGCAAAATCAAGTATAATCAACGGTTTCATTATCAACGTTATACAAAAATACGTTTTGTAAAATTTGTAGCCAACCATTCTTTAAACTTGCCAACGACGAACGCAGAGAAAATAAGAACGACTGTGTATTTGATAAAACGGGAAGATAATTGTGATATGTGTAATCCTGTTATTGCAATAGCGATAGTAAAACTAGCCTTGATTTATATGGGGTTAATGCGGGCTGCATACATGCGCCTGAAACACTGACACGGCCTCTTAAGGGCTTGGGCCCGAGTTTCTCGGCTTTCGAGAGAATTATATTTTAAAATTCATACGAGAGTCGATATCGTAAAATTGCTTCGTAACTTTGTTGCAAATTGGTTTTACTATGCAATATAATTTTTCGAGACAAACTGTATAATGTGTATAGCTAATTTATCAATTAAACGGAAATTTAGTTAATTAACTAATTAGCAACTATTTTACAGTCTATTGACACCAAAAAAATTAGAGTATGCTGTTTAAATCAGTCATAACAAAGATACGAAGCGATTTTACGATATTGGCTCCCACTTATGTTTTAAAAAATTATTGTCGTTAAATGCGAATAAACTCGGGCGCATGCCCTTAATCAACATTTTTGAACTTGAGATTGGAATTACACAAGCTTATATGCACACTAGACAACATATTTTTATATTACCGTTCGAATCCCGGAAATATCGCGGATTCAACAGAGGAGAGGTTGGATTTCTAAGTCATATATATGTTGGAAACTTTATCGGTCGGGTCATTGTTTAGTAAACGTGACCTCGAGGACTCCGAACCAATGGTGGATTTGCATAAAAACACTCATGGACTCCCGCGCTACATCGCCAAATGTTCAAAGGCTCACTCACTGGAGCAGCTGCCAATGTACAAGTATCTGAGGACATAGTGTACACAGGATTGTGCAGTCCAACTTGCTGGTCGTTGAACCCGCGATATATCCGGGTCTCTAATTATTGGTAAATGTTGCTATCAGAAGGCAGTCAGCACTGTGTCACTACAGTACTGGGGGGTTAACTATTGGCTCGCTATCCTCTTGTACGTGCTGAGTCAACAGATGGCTAATCATAGAGCACCTGAAAAATTAGCGTTTTCTTTTGGGAACAACCTATAATTCCAACACTTGTAAGTTCCTGCTACTGTCGCAACTGGCCCTCGACTCTTACGACAGTTCCTGGAAGTCGCTGAGCCAATAGCAAAGGCGTATAACAAAATGAAGATCCATATCAGAGTGTCAGCGAACAACCAATGAGCAGCTATTGTTTGCCTGAGCACACATATATTCTTGGAGGCTAGCCTACATGTCAGTGATCTGGCGAATATTTCCCGTCTCTGTCAATCATACATGTAGAGGGGGAAACCCACCATAATTAGCGATACTGAGGCTCCGAGCTCCAGTAATAGAAATACGTTAAACATTTTAAAATTGTAAATATTACATTTTATACACTGGTCACATATTTCCGAAACTACACGTGCCTTCTGTGGTAACCTAGTCAACTCGGCGTACAAATCATTCCCAGTTTTGTGAAGCCCGCGATGATGTTAGGTATATCACAATATATAGTCGGTTTACATATACAAATACATAATATAGATGTTTGCAGACAAGCCTGGTAGTCAAATGCAGTACACTACAGTTGGCGCAGTGGCATGGGCACTTGCGACACGCATGTTAGCATGTGGTAATTGTGCCGAGCGAAGACATTGGTCAACGGGTTTCCTCAGGATCTCCATTTTCCCTCCGCCACTGCCTTCCAGCGCTGCTCCGTACCCACCTCATTTATACTTCCGTCAACTTTGAAAACCTCACTGTTAATAACTGACCAAAAACATTTTCACTTCACTAATTACTATTCAGTATAAGACCCAGCCTCACCACTTCGCTTCTGTATACCTGCTCTTCTGTGTCTGTGCTCGAAGGAGTTCATCTGGCGGGCCGGCAGACCGGTCTCAGTACTTGTCACAGCTTGAGTAACGGCTCTTTGAATGGCGCGAGTCACGTGACCTTTGACCCTGCGATCAGGTCAGCTATGCGCGCTCCAGACAAGTGCCCTGCCGGCCGGCGCCTTTGATGCTGGCACATGATTGGTCCTGCAGTCCTTGGAGGCGGTGAGCACAACGCCCTCACCTCAGGTGTAACATGATGCGCGGATAACTTGCGAGTGGTTCGCAACTTGCTAGGCACCGCCATATTTATCCATTCCGCCATTAAAGTAGACACTGCAACTATGTTTCTTGCCAGTACTATTTGGATTGTACATACAACAATATGAACTGTAGAAGGAACAATGTGTTCTGCACAAGGAGTAGTCTAATATTAAAATAATAAAAATCCAGATTAAATAAAACATATTATAGAAACTATATCTGTACCTCGGAGACATAAGACACTATGCTACAAAAATAATATTATCCAGGAAAGCAGTTTGAAGAGTGTGATTCACCAGTGAATTCAGCTGTTTAACACCCAGAAAGGTGGTTTTTTGACACAATACGAACTATTTGCTATATACTAGTATAAATTACTTATAGTTATGTTAATGTTTATGTTGAAAAGTGCATTTTGAGAAAAATAGGACATTGTGTCTTATGCCTCCGATGTACAGATATTTTTCTGAAAATATATGACATAATCTGTAGAAAAATAATTAATTTTATAATAAACGTTTTTCAATGAACAACACTTCTGCTAAAGAAAATACTAACTAGGTCTATGTAAAAAAAAAGCCCAGGCTGCTGTGTAGAAGAAAGCATTATGTTCTGCTTAGGAAACAATACATTCTGCAATATAAATCAACTGCTTTGGTAAAAAGAAATGAATCAATTTAGCACGCAAAGTAAAATATTTCTCTTGTAAAGGAACTGTCCATTCTATAAAAATAACTTTTGTAAAATAATCGTCCAACTTTGGTTGACTGTTTGTGGACAGTCTGTTCAGCGAAATAAACAAAGTCATGTTGTGGGAACTATCTAAAATTACAGCGACACAAAATCTGATCCCAGTTCCTTCTATTAAATAATTACGATTCCAGCAATAACAGACCATACGAGAGTCCTTTTACATCAGAGCAGAACTTGAAACTAAAACTTAAGTTCCTTTTGGAGTGAAGAGTGGATATATTTCGAGGAGATGCTTAGCTGTCAAGGGCACTGCCTAGCATAAGCGGTTTTGCGCGCTAGAGTATCAGAAGTGAGGGAGCTATATGGACGACCTTGAAGCGCGCATAAAATCACACATCGCCACAACAAGCCAAGAGCTAAACCAGCGTGCGAGATTCTAGCCGATCCATTTTTACTATGGGACTTGGCGACCATATGCTTTTATTGGTGGAAAGTCTGTAGCAAAGTTGAGTTCGCGTTTCTATATCAGTCCCGCATACTTCTGGTTAGAACATTTTGATGTACGGTAGTCTGAAAGGGCAGTTTCTATACATGTAGGGGGCTTAGAAACAGTGTTCTTAGTGAGGATGAGGTGTTCAGCAATAACATTCACACCTTGTTCGAAATGTATTTTCTTTTCGTACATTGGTACAATGGGCACATGTGTGATACTTTAGTAAAAAAATTAGTTTTTCTCCGCAAATTACAATCTATTTGATAAGCGCCGTAGAAGTCGCCTTGAAGATGGGTTCTCCATCATTGTGCTGAATTTTACATATTAGAGTCAAGACTTATTTTTCCTTAAAAGTACTTCTCTTTTTTACCTGTAGCCGGATATGGTTTATCGCGGGATAACTTGACTGTTAGCTGGGTTTCAACGTAAGTTCAGCATACCAGAAGATTACTGGCTCTCCCGTGTACGTTTAGCAGTTGCCCTATTTGACTGAGCCTATAATAATCCCGCTATTGTAGTATTTGATGCCTGTTATTGGTCTGCAGACCGCTACGTTGTGTCAGACGTACATCACCCAATAATATGTGTTGCATTTAATTACAACGTTTTCAAGGGCATGTTGGCACAAAACATTTTCCCTATATTACATCATCTCTCCAGTGGCGAAGCGTGAAGTGTTCTAGGGCAAGAGCAGTGACTTTACAAAACTCTCAGTTGTGTGTGGAACCATTTGACTGGTAGCAGCAGGTACACTCCTCAGCCAGTAGTATGTAAGAGGCGAGGAACTATGTCTCAGTAATACACCTAGGTCTCTGTAACACAACTGACACGTGTTCAAGGTGTATAGTCGGGTCTCATACTGCTTGCCTTGAAACACGTACACGCTTCGCCACTGAAACGTTTTGACACTATAGGCCTATATCTAAATTCCTTCTAATTCAGCTATTAATTTGTATATACACATTCCCTGATGACTTCGGAGCAGCAACTGAACGGAATGTGTGAGCTTACGCAAACATACGGACCACGGTAAATAACGACACGTTTACCGTATTATAAAATCAGAGCAACCACACAGAGAATCATACTTGGATGGCCTCAGTTGTAGGGGAGTAGTATAACATTCCCCGTCGTCTCTGAGCTTTCCATGGGAAGATATGGTGGAAAATAGCAAAAATTGTTGGTGACAATATATCCTAGAAAACTCTGCAATTTCTTATGACATGTATACTTTGGCGCTTATGACATGTATACTTTGGCGGTACATTACTACAGCCACAAATGTTGGTGAAAATAATTTCACAACAACTTATTTCATTGCTTTTATGAGTAGATGCAGTGATTTTTAGTGAACAGAATTCCGCTTCACTTTGTTTCAATATTGTACGTGTACATCTGCAGTTCTGCTTTATTATCAGTGATTGGATGATTTTAACTGTCAGCGCATCGTGGCTCCGCCAGCTCATCACGGAAGTGTGGTGTCATAATAACCTTATTTTGATTGGCTTAGTCAAATGAGCGACGCCTCTGCACTAGTTCACTCTGCCAATAACCATGAAGCACAGATGTAAACCAGTTTGTACAAAATTCTTGTCACCAAGAATCTGAGGTTCTATGCATGACTGACACGGCACAGCTATCTTCAGACCAATATTTAACAAGCATCACATAATACAATTGTAATGTATCAGTACATAGCCGTCTTTAGTAGAAGGCCAGGTCCTAAATCTGACAACACTGTCAGAAAGGGTCATTTTAACACTTCTTTTGTCTCGCTAACAGCAATGGCTTCCCCTGATTCGCCAGTATGTATGGCACAATAACGAATCAGGTATAGAGTCATTGTCTTTAGAGAGCTAAAATAAGTGTTAAAATGACTCTTCCTGACAGTGTTGCCAGATCTAATGCCGCGGCCTTAAAATAAAGACGGCTGTGATCAATCACATTCGATACCAGATTCATGTAGGTTTCAGACGAAAGGAAGCCAGTAATCATTTCATTAGCTGAAGGTTCATTGAAACCCAGCAAACAGTCGCATTTTCCCCAGCGATAAACCGTCATTATAGAGCCGATAATTTCGCGGGTTAAGCGACCTGCCTGTCGTTTTCTAGTCCTCAGTCCTGTGTAAACACGCTGTGTCCTCAGTTACTTGCACATTGGCTGCAGCTCCATTACCAGGCAAGTCTTACACTTGGTAAGTTAGTGAGCGAGTCTGCGAGCGTATGGTGACAACACAGACTTCAAGTGGTTTGTGTAGTCTACGTTTACGTCCAGTTTGTGATTGGTCCAACACTACCTCACGACACTCACACCTTGGTGTACCTCGGCAGTCAGTATGTAAGAAATATTTCACGAGTTAAATGACCTGCGTGATAGAAAACGATGTCGTGCGCATTCTCAAGCTCCGACCATTTGTCCACTAGCATAGTAAGATCAGACAACGAATAGTAAGTGATAGTTAGTCTCCATCTTGAATGTTTGTATTTTGAGTCATAACTTTCCTGCTGGGTAAATTTTCAGAACTTTAACCAAACTATAAATGTAATACACATTGATAAAATTTTAGACACTTAAATCTTTACTTTCTGTGATTGTTATTACATATAGAATTACAGTTAAGAAATTAATAAGAATTTCCTAACTGCAATTCTAACTGTAACAGCAGTAACAACAAAAATATATTTACGTGTCTAAATTCTATGTATTATATTCTATAATTATGTTAAAGTTGCATACATTTGCCCAGAAGAAAAGTTATGCCAACAAAATACAAAAATTCAAGATGGTTACTGTCATTCACTCTGAACGAATAGACGAGGCTGAGTATGTACAGGATAATGGATTCTAGCCTGTGGGTCACCAAACTCGAGAATGTTTCCTTTCCGTAACTGTGGTGCGATATATTCGGTTTAAGGCTCGGTTTCCGTCGCCATATAGAACTGTATTATTTTTCACTTTTTTAGAATTCTAAGATGAAAAATGTTAACTATGAGATTGTACCTCAAATTCTATTTAGATTTCGCTACAGCACAGACCTTGCGGTTTAAGTGTTAACATATAATTACGCCGCAATTAGTATGGCAATTTTTTTTATATTTATAATTTGCCCGACAAATTGCGGCGTAATTATAAGTTAACGGCTAAATCGCAAGGTCTGTACTGTAGCGAAATGTAAATAGAATTTGAGGTATAACTGCATATTTTACATTTTTCTTCTCAGAATTCCAAAATAGCGAAAAATAATAAAATTCAATATGGCGACTGAAACCGAGCCTTAACGTTTCGTCGACAGCGACGTCATTAACAGTGGCGTGGATGTGTGACAAGGTAAGCCGTACTTTGCGACGTCTGTACAAATTCATGGGCTGTCTATCGGCACAGACTAGATAGTAATACAGACGTGCAATGACGTGGTGGCTTATTTGATACGGGCGAACTTCGCTGCTTATTGGCTGACTGATGCTGTTGATACCAGCCTAGTGTATGTTTAGCTGGCTCATGCACGTTACGACAGGTATCCTATTGACCTGGCTGCCGGGTAGCAGGACAGCCACCTTACACTGATTGGTGGTAGTCAATTCCGCCATGTTGCTGGCCAGGGAAGCCATTTTGCTGGCGTGTGTGACTGAGTTTACCGTACTACCGGCTTCTGTATTCTCAAACATTCTGTGCTATCGGTAATGGTGAGGTACAAGTGTGATGTCACGTCTAATAGGCAGAGACACTGGAAAATCGCGGAAATGTTTAACATAGTCTCCAATAAATTGTATTATATTAACAGTGACACGTGTGAACAGTTTAGGGACAAATCACACTATGTGTGTCCAAGCTGTGTAGTTCTAACTGGGCCTGTTGTACAGAGAAACAATGCTACAAATAAACTATAGCCAATGTTGATATGAAACATTCAGTGTTGTATACATCACGTTGGAACCTAGCAAACAGTCAGCTATTCCCGCGATTTTCCAGTGTCTCTAGCCATTATTTGAATTTTTACAGACGTAGCGAAATACCTACATCTTACCTTGCACCAAGCCACTGGTCGTTAATTAGTAAAGTAAACAAAGTTTTATGCGTTTAGTAACCTTCAAGTGTCATTCCCCTTATCATAGCTTTAAGTTCAGAAACATTCGCGAATATATAGACGCTATACATTTTTAACAATTGTGCTTTAAGTTCAGAAACATTCGCGAATATATTTGAAGACGCTATACATTTTTAACAATTGTGCTGTTCATGTTATATAGTCACTGGGACACATTTTAACAAAACTGCCACACAATATTTTGGACGTATAACAGCTTGTCGCGAAACACGCAGTGAATTCCAAGGTACAATATCTGTGATACTATCTGGTGCAATATCTGTGGTACTATCTGGTACAGTAGCCAATTAAAAGACAGCTGATGCTTGAGAATGCATATCTCAGTGAAGTCCTGCCCACAGGGCTATGAAGCCGCGAAATATTGCTGTCGCTATGCAATGTTCGCTTTGGGCCACTGTTGCGCTCGTATTTACGAGCGGCATTTTCGTTGAGTGACGAACGACGAGCACAGAAGCCAGCGAGGAAAGACGCTCGGGAAGATCGGCGCCCTAGAACGTATACACTTCCGCTTCCGGTCTCAATTGCAGCAAGTCCGAACTGACGGTTTCATGAGAAATTTGCCAGTCGCAGAGAGGAAAAGCAAATACGCGCCTCGCTGTAAACCGGGCGGGATGAAAAGACTGGAGCCGTTAATTCCGTGAAAAACGTCGGCAGACGCGTGGCGTAAAAGGAGAGAGACTTCTTGGTGTTTGGTTTGTTTAGGGGAGGGGGGAGGTGGATGAAAGCCGACGTGCAATAAAAGTGTCGGGAACGACATCTGGAGGCTGCGATGTCGCGTCTGTTTGCCCACAGAATGGAGTAGGATTCATCGCAAATTCAAGTTTTACTTTCATATGTGACGCTGAGGCGAGGGCAGAAAGAAAGAAGCAGTTTATGATCGCCCGAGAATGGATGTTCTGTGAAAAGAACCCCGAGGCAAGATAATTTGATAATAATTGCGAGATCTCGCGTGAAACTCTCTAGCCCGTACACCGACACCACGCCGTGAATAGCTGCCGTGCTCGGATAGAAACGTCACGAAAACCCCGTAACAAATTGGGTCTGAAATAAATGCCACAAATTCTTAACAGAGGTTTTTTTTATCTCGCAAAAGCTCGCTTGGCATAGGATCGGGTGAAATTTGACGAAACAAAGCTACAAAGATATAAAGTTCTACCGATAAATTTGTAAGCAAAGAACCACTGTGAAAGCAATATCAAATTCGAGTCTAATTTTTATGTCATAATGAGTTATATGTCTTTCAATTAATTCTCAGAAGTAAACACGTATATCAAGTGTGTGGGTGTAGATATTGTGGACTGTTACGTCAGAGTCTTCGATTCGTGCTCCTGAGTGATGGTTGGAAGAATGAGCTTATCTTACACTGAGGAAAATAATAATTTACGATGTTAATTTTTTTTTTAAAACTAAGGACGAAAGTAATTCACGGGGGCAGTATTCCACAAGGTCACATGTTTATGTAAATGTTTTGTGCCAACATATCCTTGAAAACACTGTAGGTTCTTGCGACATAATGATTGGGTGATGTTTCTGCCATAACGTTGCTGTGTGCCGACCAATTACTGCCATAAAATATTATATCAGAAATCTTATTGGCTCAGTCAAGTAGGGCAACAGCTCCACGTACAAGTAAAAGCCAGTAATATTTTCGTAAAATGAACGTACGTTGAAATCCAGCAAACAGTCAAGTTTTCCCACGATAAACCATTATCTCTAGTTATCTTATACTTAGAGCCACGATTTTATGGCGAAAAGATTTTTGCAACATTTGGTTTCGATGCGTCATGTGCACACCTGCAGATCTGCTACATCGTCTGTGGTTGGATGATTTTACTCTCACTTGCCTTGGCAAATTATAGACTTACATACTCACAATAATCTTATTCTGATTGGTGCAGTCAAATGAGAAACGTGTCTGAACATAGACACGCTGCCAATGACCTTGAAACAGAACTGCCGATGTGCACGCGAGTCACTGAAACAAAGTGGGGCAAAAATCTTTTCGCGACATAATCGTGGCCCTACTTATACTGCTTGCCGACGAAGACGTAAACCATGATTGACCCGCCATTTATTACTGTTTATTATTGCCTCATAGTTACACGTGAGAGGTGGAACAATTGTGAAAGAGTCATCAGCGTACAGGTGTTTTAATTTTATCATGATGCCAGCAAAAGCCGTCAATTTGCCAGTCTTATGTGTGTATTACGTATGTTCACAGTATTTTTCTAACACAGGAATGTTGTATGTGTGCTAGGTTACAATGCCACATCTACGTTTCCGACGTTCCTTGTACGTTATTCTTTTGTTCCCATTTCTGGACCAATGGGAGTTGTGACATTCTGATAACGTAGGTTTGTAACTCAAATACAGGCATTTAAATCGTTTCAAATAATGTTTCAATAATGTGCAATACGCAATAATGATTTGGAAACTACTTTAACAAAAAAAATCACGTATTTTTCACTCTTTCTGCTTGTTATTTCTTCCAGAAATCGATTATATCTAATATCGAGAAGTACCTCGGGACAGACGCAGAGAGCGGAAATAATTCGCGTGATAACTGAACTGCTAACTTGATGTTATAGATATCTGTCAAATTAAACTAGTATCGTTTTAAACAAATACGTTAAAGCAGTATTTTATAAGAAAACAGACTGAAATCGTTTGCAAATGCTTCCTGAGGTTTGAGTTTGCGGAAAGGTAGGATTTGAATCAATTTCCCGGAAATCTAACAAGTTAGTTACGAACAGTACACCTTTAAATTTTATTAAATACATATTTTAATTTCAAATTTGTATAATTCAGTTTAGGTATATATGTTTATAAAATGCGATTTTCATGTACTGCCACGTTTTTTTTTTTTCAGACTGTTGTATTAGGTCTCAAAAAATGAATGCGACAGAAAGACTTCCCCGAAACTGGAAGCTAGTAAAAACCAAACAAAGCGAGATACTATAAAAAATTGTCATCCACGAATAGTCGACATAATGTAGATTCAGATCAGCACAGTTTTAATAACACATCCCCCGTTGTTAATACAATGGCGGTACATCGCTAACTTACACTCTAAAAAATAGTTTGTAAATTTGCCACACGTGAGTATAGGAGCGTTATGAAAGCCGGTATGGTATAATTGTTTCCCAGACATCCATGGTAGCACTCTCGAACATTTTATAAAACAGTCAAACGACTACTAAAGTTACCAGACTTGTATTGTAACAGCTATAAAAACTTGCATATTTACAAGGCGGAAGTATGGAAACTGTCCCATACTATATTTAAGTTAATAACTTCCTAAATATTTCAGGAATTTTTTTTTTACAGTGTAGGTGTCCCAATGTTTTTCATTCATCTCAAAATATAATATCTGAAGAGGTCGGTAACCCGTGAAGTTGTTGCATTTCTTTCAAAATAACCCACGTGACAATTGAAAACTACAATAACGGCTAAGTCAATGAACCAACAATGGAGGAAATGATTTTTATTTTAATCTATTGCCGTAAAACCGCGTTATGTGTAGTATTCGAGGATAACCTGTAACACGCGTCTGATCAGGAGGACATGAGCTCTATACCGCAACCATCCACCCAGAACTAGGTTTGCCAGGATGTACGGGAACCACTTAAAGCAAATACTGAAATGGTTACTTAAAACAGGCACTGGCCGATTCCCCTATGCGCAAGCCTACATCTACGTAACAAGGTCGTGTGGCTCTAACACACAAGCGGGGAAAAACAACAGTGAACAATCTTGTATCTATTCAGGTGAAGTTTTTGTTAGCCCTTTAAGAGAAAAAACATTCATTTTCTGTGTTTGTTTATTACAAGCAGTCATTGATCTCAGAAGCCCGATAAATTAACGTAATTGTGTAAATTTTTTTGGAATCATTCGAAAATGTTTTGACTCACTTTGTAAGCTGTAGTCAGTATCTTTTGCATAAATCTAAGATAATTCTAAATCTATGAACAAGTCTTATGACAGAATCTTTACATACTAAATACATACTACGTCAGTTTGTGTCTCGTCGCTTGTCCGACTAATTTAAATATTGGCTGACTTACTGGCGATGATCAAGTTGTTACCTTGTGCGACTTTGCCCCAAACAAAAACAATGCTCAACTGTATTTTCGGGAAATAATCAAATATGCTGGCGCAAAGGGACTTCATTACTTTGTATAACAATGACATTTGCTGCTGTATAACAATGACATTTGCTGCTACAAAATACAAAATAAACATTTCCAACTTCAAATAATGAAAAATATCTTTAAAAGCTATATTTTAACGTAATTGTACATCAAGTGGCTGTTCACTTCATGAATTACTTAGTCTCTGACACATTTTTACTTGTATTGCCAATTTCTAAGGAATAAAGTCAAGTCAATTTGTAGTAATTATCATTAAAACATTCGCCTCTGTTCGCCTGCTTGCTTAGGCTTAAAAGGCGCTATTTAGGTTCCTGTGTCGAGCAAATTTGAGTAGCGATATGTATTGTACGATGATATTAAAATTAATAACTGGTGTGTAAATCGGAAGCTATCCTTTGAATTTTCGTCTCGTAGGTTTTTGTTGGTAAATGTTTCTCCGTTCACTCGGTCAGTTAAAATAAGCTTATTTTGTGAAATACTATGCACATGCGCACTGCAATGCTATGTCGTCTCAGGTGAGCTAAGCATAAGCTAAACATCCCTAAGAAGAATTGTGTGAAATCACAGAAAATATAAATAAATAAAAAGAAGTAAAAAAAGTAACAACGTTAAAAAAATCATTGGGAAAACTCGTGTCATCAAAAATGAAGACAACCCAGATAATAACTAAGACGAAGGCAATGTTATGTACAAAACAGTATGACACAACAGTGACGTCACACACTCCAGACTAGACGAAACAAGTATGAAAACACAGAAGAACACAGAGTTTCTCTCAGATGAGCTGGCATCTTCTCTCGTCTTCAGCTAGACTCAGACGACAGCACTTCAATGACGTATGTCCACAATATATCACTAAAACGTTAACCCACATTGCTAGACTCTTTCAAAGACATTATCACAGTAAAGTTACTGCGACCTTCTATAGTCAGTTCTTCGCAGAGAGACTAAGTAAATCGTAACATCTCCAATAATCCAACGACTGAAGATGTCATAACTGACTGTTTTGGAACACAGCCACATATTACATTTTTCGCGACAATCTGTAGTCACACATATGCATTCGAGTTTGAAAATCGAGAATATTATTTATTCGTTACCTCCACGCACCCAGCCCTCAAACAGTTTTTTAACCCCCGATGCAAAAAGAGGGATGATATAAGTTTAACGTGTCTGTATGTGTAAATGGTGTCTGACTGTGGCATCGTAGCTTCTAAACGAATAAACCGTTTTAGATTTAGTTTTTTTATTTTTTTATTTTTGAACGGTGTCTTGATTGAGTGTGTTTTTAGCTGTGATTTAAGGAAATATGTTCAGCCGTTTGAGAATCATCAGCTCTTTTATAGATTTTTTAGTGAATGTGAGCAATTCTGCTGGTCTGGTCGATTTGAAATTTGGTATTCTGTGAGTAGGTTTTTTAATTTTTAATTTAAGTCTTAACTTGTTCTCTATTTTAGAAACACTGTGCATTGCTGAAGTTTTAACTACATCGGTGTACAATTTCAAAGAAGAAGACACATCATACCGAATACCGGGAAGAATAGAGACGCTGAGATGAACAAAGACGAAATATTTACGAACACATTCAGTATAAAATAATTTGTTCTAAAACGGATTTTTGAGATAAGCAACTTAATAATGTTTACAAAGAGTATTTGCATTTAAATATACTATTACTAAAGTTAGTGATCTAAACTAGGAGTTTGTTTCTAATTTGATCCCTATTTACAAATATGATATCAGTTATCGTCGGGTCTTCTAAATCATCCTGGTGTGCTCCAAGGAGACCCCATGAAATCAGTTTTTCGTCCTATAACGTAGGCTGCAATAAGAGCGTGCGTTTGTGTGCTTGATTTATGCTAATACGTTCTAGTTCTCTGTCGCAGGAGCGGGTCCTCTCTCCGATCAGCGTATTTCAAACTGCAACATGAAATACAACACATCAGCAGTTCACTTCTGTAGTATTGCGGACACTTGTAAGTTGATTAGGTACGTAGATTATCACATTATCATTAGGGACCCCTAATTTTCGTGAAAAGAATTTTGCCGCACTTTGTTTCAGTGTCTTATGTCTACATCTGCAGTTCTGCTTCATGGTTATTGGCAGAGCGTATTTACGCAGAGACGTCGCTTATTAGACTGTTCCAATCAGAACAAGGTTACTGCGACACACGCGACTGTGATTCGTGGATTGAACCCAGAGATGCTGAGAGTTACAAACATTCCACTACTGACCATGAAGCACAGCTGCAGATGTGCATATAAGGCACTCAAACAAGTTAGGGCGGAAATCATTTCACCAAACATCAGTGGCTAAGAATATACACTCGGAAATTAAATCAGTGACAATTCACTGACTGCCAATGATTTTCCACTGCTTCTTTAATCTGTCAAAACTTGCAGATTATATCACTGAAATTTTATAACAATCATCACAGAAAAATTCAATTTTCAATAGCTTTTAATTTACTTCGGGTATAGATTGTTTTAAGATTTGAATCGATATCCCCTGATATGAAGCACAGAGATCCTAACACTATATAACCAAGTGCTGCAAAATTATTAATTTATTGTTGCCAACCAATGCGGTTTCCTAATTTAGCTTAGTATTTTATTAATAAAGTATTTTTAATATCGGGAGTCTTTCTTTAACGCAGGAAAACTTCACAGACTTCACGATTTGTTTTATTGGCATCTGAACTGCTATGTAATTTGAGTAGGTGGTTCTGTAAATACATGTTATTGGTTCATATTTCTTCAATAAGTGTCTGAACTACGTTAGCCAATCGCTAAACATACTTCACTGTACACGGGTTTGAAATATAATCAAGCCTTGAATGAATTCACCAAATGGTCAAGTCCATTATTAGCATATATGATTAGAGGCCCGGAAATTTCGCGGGTTCAACGCCCAGCAGGCTAGACTCCACAGTCCTGTGTGCACTGTCGTCAGCTATATTTGTTCATTGGCTGCTGTTCCAGTGAGTGAGCATTTGAACATTTGACGATGTAGCGCAGGAGTCCGTGAGCGTTTTTACACATGTCCGCCATTGGTTCGGAGTCCTCAAGGTCACGTCTAACAAACAATGACCCGATCGAAATAGTTTCCAACATGTATATGACTTAGAAATCCAACCTCTCCTCAGTTGAATCCGCGAAATTTCCGGGGCTCTATATATGATTTAATGAAAAAAGTAAATGTAAAAAAATATAAATATTATTTCAAAAACAAAATTTGATTTTAATTATTTTAAGCGTATTATATATTAGTCGATTCTCTGTTTTTTTTTTTTTTTTTTACATTGGTTGTGCACTTTTACCAAGGAAATATATTTTCTTAATTTGACTAGTCGTTTGAATTAATTCTTTATTAAAGTATTAAAGAGAATTTTTTTTTTGCAAATATACATGAATGCACGACGCAGACAGCATTTTGGCTATACATATAACGAGTACCACGTATGTTCGTGTGCCATAACTTATCCTACTTGACTGAACCAATCAAAATTTCGTTTCTCCCATTTTAAAAATAGCTATTGGTTGAGGACAGGCACTTAGTGTTGCATTGCAAAACTTCACATTTCGGGAACAAATCTGTGTCATTTAGATCCTAATTTATTTTGCCCCTTTTGCGAGTTACATAGTCGGTTTGTTTGTGCTCGGTAGCCAACACAGTTCGTTCAAAATATTACATAAAATACTCTGCTGCGAGCACAAGCGAGTAACTAAGACAGATATCGAACAGCAAAAATATATGAATGAAAGAAGTACTACTAATGTTGTACATGTGTCTCGTATCAGTGCCTGAGATATGTGCGCTCTGGTGATATCATTTTCAATAAAAAGAATAAAGAAAAAGAATAAAAGCTGTGCGGCCACCATTAAACAGATTTGCTGCACTCAGTGACATTTTTCACTAACTTAAAAATGCTGTAACCAATACAAAAAATGTGAGATCCAAATTGACAAAGTATTTTGGGGTGACTGCAAATAGTTTCTCCTGTAATGTATTTATTTGTTTTACAGGTACAGGAAGGAATAATTCGCGAATTCAGTGACGTTCATGTTAGAATCCACTCTATTGAGCATACTCAAGAACAGTCTATAGCGTTCATTGCGTGCAGCTTCAGTGAGCAGCTTTAGTGGTCGGGGTTTGAGAATACACAGTACAGCGGAGTCTATCATGCAGGTAACTGAACTAGCTAAATATTCCTTTCCATACTTCTAGGTTTGACTTCAAAGAGTTGTAGATATGTGTGACTGGACAGCAGTTGAAGCCCAAGAGGACGACGAGCCAATAGTAAACCTCCAGTACTGTTGTGACATAGTATTATCTGGCTCCTATATAAGCTGTAGTCAATAAAATAATGACAGGTTCTCTAGTGTCTACAGGCCTGCGAATTCAAGCCTGGCGGGAGAATCGTAACATAATTTTAGGTGAAAACTCTATGAAGTTATATTATAGTGCTTTAGCTTTTAACGAGAACTATCGTAATTATGTCACCACACTGTAAAAAAACTTTCTAAAATGTTTAGGAAGTTATTAACC
Organism: Medauroidea extradentata; assembly: GCA_003012365.1. Lineage (NCBI taxonomy): Eukaryota > Metazoa > Arthropoda > Insecta > Phasmatodea > Phasmatidae > Medauroidea > Medauroidea extradentata. The sequence continues at coordinate 29,943 of PNEQ01027164.1, forward strand.
CAGACGCAGTATGGGACAGTTAGCTTACTTCCGTCTTGTACACATGCAAACCTTTACAGTTGTTGCAATACAAGTCTGGTAATTTCAGTATACATTTGACTGTATTATAAAAAGTCTAGGAGTGCTACCATGGATGTCTGGGAAACTATTCTACCATGCCTACTTTCTTAGCGCTCCTATACGCACGTCTGGTAAATTTACAAACTATTTTTTAGAGTGCAATTTTTGTGTATGAGTTACCTGACGAATCTTTAAATGCTGTAAAAACTTATGACTTAAAAATAATATGTCACGAGATACACTGTAATTATTGATAAGCTATCAAGGGTTTTTAAGAGTGCCGCAAGGTAAAATATTTTCAGTCAGTTAGAGTAATGTTTTATACTCTAAATGTGTTTATAACCAACTAAATAAAAAACAGTAATTCAACACGGATTAAAATTTCTTCATACAGTCATTATTTTTTCCTTTTTAAAGGTGAATTGACTGGAACGAGGTAGGTGTAATCGCAGGTTATGTCTAGGAACTTGCAAGACATTCAGGGTCTCGTCACTTACTGGGATGACTGAAATATCTACCCGGTTCACTTTTCAAACGCCTCGAAGCTGGAATCTTACCCCAAACTTGCTAAACTCGCCCAGGCCGCCGAATGGCATGCAGAATTTCGGACGTTACAAGATTATTCGGAAACTGATCTACACGCTTTAACTGATATCTGCTTTCGAATTCGTTCTACAAACGTTACACGTGTGCATACCTATTTATGGTCCGCTGCTATTCATTACAGCATATGTTCTAGCTGCAGGAAATACCAAAGATTAGTTTTTAGGCATAACAGTCTTGGAGAAAATGTTTTAAAGAGTATAGGTGCGTACAAGACACCTTTATCTTTAATACGTCATGATATGACAGTGTCAGAACTGTATGTAGAGGCGTGTTGTCGGCTAGAAGACTATACGCCATTAGTGACTTGCTCCTAAGGGGAAACGTGATACGCGTTCTGTGTCACCCTTACCACTTCTACACTTCTATAGGACTTCAACATACAAAATACGTCCACCCACGCTGTTAACTTAAGACGCTAAAACATAATATAAAATCTACTCGTTTTTGAAAATCATTACGGAAAAACTACACAACAACGCAAAGTAGTGATATTCATTAACTTTATCGGGACATTTAGCAAGAATGATGCATTTGTTAAGCGTGATACGTTGCTTCGCAATAAAATGTACGAGAGTACCGCGTAAGAGATTGTTCTTTAATAAAACGTTATCCAAGAAAAAAAATGTGCTAGGAAAGTTG
>PNEQ01027164.1:31347-63316 GCA_003012365.1 Medauroidea extradentata
TTTTTTTTTTTTTTTTTTTTTTTTTTTTTTTTTTTTTTTTTTTTTTTTTTTTTTTTTTTTTTTTTTTTTTTTTTTTTTTTTTTTTTTTTTTTTTTTTTTTTTTTTTTTTTTTTTTTTTTTTTTTTTTTTTTTTTTTTTTTTTTTTTTTTTTTTTTTTTTTTTTTTTTTTTTTTTTTTTTTTTTTTTTTTTTTTTAGGTTGCTGTTGTTTGATTTTCGCAAATATGCTTTGAGATACCTACAATTTTAAACCGATGCTTTTAGCACTGAATTGTGTTCCACGACTTCTTAATATAACAGAGTGATGATATCTGAGGGGAGTTGTTGGTCTAGGAGACAGCAGCTGATTGACGTCCAGACATGATCGACAGCATGTGTCAATACGACAGACGTCACTAGCTGTGACAGGACGTATCCACGAGAGAGAGAGAGAGAGAGAGAGAGAGAGAGAGAGAGATACAGTTGATGGACGTCGCAGTGACACGATACACACGCGCTGGCCAATAAACCAAGCTGACGGAATCAATGTTTTTATTGTCGAAACACGCAAGGAACCCTGGACTGCGGCCAAGACAGGCTGCAACTGCGTCATTACCGCCTCCCCCTTCACAACCTCCTTTCACATATCTTTGTAACACTCGCCCAGGCTATACACGTGGTACGTGGAGGCCACTGTTGTTTGGTAAGAAGAATTTTGTACCAATTAGTTTCAATTATATCCGTGCACAATTTTTTTTTATCTGACGAGCCCCCATATCCCGCCACGTCAGCGTGTACCCCGTCTCAGTGTGTGGGTACTCCGGCATGCATTAGTCGCTAATAACGAAGGAGGTAGGGATTGAATGTTTCTCAAGGCTAGGCCTCATACACTTGGTTGGCTGTTAGTTGGAGAAGAGGAGGCATGCATCGCGGCAGAGCAGGGTTGTCTAGAGAACATGGCCGCAATTGAGGCCATATCAACACCCCGAAGTGAGCAAGAGTATAGATGGGAAGGGCACAGAAAAACCAGTACTATTGATTAGGGTACTGGGAAAAGCTGTGCGACAGACACGCGCAGGGAATTTCTGCTTGTTAGTAATGAAAGGGCTCTAGAATAGAGGAATTAAATTATATCCGTGCACATCTGCAGCTCTGCTTATGTTGCTATTGGCAGCGTGTGTTCGTGTAGACTGAGCCAATCAGAACAAGGTTACTGTGATACAACACGTCTGTGATTGGCGGGTAGAACCTCGACACTCTGAGAGTTACAAACATCCAATCACAGACCACGAAGCGGGGCGGCATATGTACACATAATGAATTTAAACAAATTGGTACAAAAAATGTTTTTCCCCAAAAAATTGTGGCTTTAATGATACACCACTTACAAACATGTTACAAAACAAAGAATTTCTTTTTATTTGAACTAATTTTTTGCATACAAATTTTTGCTGTTTTTTATTAATAAATGTTTTATTTTTCGTTGACTTAAATTATCTTACTAGTGAGAAATTTTACTACGGATTACTAGGACTACAACCTAAAAAAATTCACATTTATTTTTTTGGAACAAGCTAGAATTCAAACAATTGTAAGCTCACGTACTGGAACTTTCTCGATTGGTTCTGGACTTTTCTGACATCTCCTGGCGGCCGCTGAACCAATATTATAGAAGCCAGTAAATAAAAGTACAGTCACGTGGTATCACAGAGTCAGCGAGCAGCCAATGAACAGCTGCTGTATGTTTGAGTGTATGTATGTATATATATATATATATATATATATATATATATATATATGTGTGTGTGTGTACGTATATATATAGGCCTACATGTCATCGAACCCGCGATTTCTTTCAGTCACTACGGATTAATTTTTAAAAAAGAATAAACGTTAACTTTTCCTCCAAACTATCAGATACGTACCAGGAAATTTCGCGGGTTCAACAACCCGGCTATAGTCCACAATCCTGTGTAACTATGTCATCAAATACTTTTACATTGTTTGCTGCTCCAGTGAGTAGACAGTTAGTTGTAAACTTCAATAGCAACTTTTTCTAAAATAAAAAAAAGCGATGCTCCAAAAACATTGTAAAATAAAAAAAAATGGAATGTAACTATACAACATTATTAGACAAAAATATTATATCCGTTTTGTGCATTTCCAAGTATTTCTTGTCAATTGTACATCAATTGTTTGTTGTATTACAAACATGCATAAGGAATTGAATATTTCGTGTACCAAGTTTAGCACAATGTAGTATTCAAATGCGGTAATATTTACACCCTGTTTTCTATCGGATTGTACGCTGGAGAAGTTTGAGCCAATAACAAAGCTAAGAACGGATTCCTGTGTTGCCATGCTTAGGTAACTGCAGCAGCTGTCAAGTCCGCACTGATGGAATACAGTGCAGTAGAGTCTAGCTTGCAGGTTATTTCACTTGCGAAGTGTTTACGCTGGACAAAATCTCTGTCTTCACAGAGCTCAAACAACTGTGTGAGAACTTTGATTTTCGCGAAAACATTTGGGCGCCATCTTGTTTCAATGTCTTACGTGCACCTCTGCAGATTTGCTTTGTTGTTATTGGTAACGTGTCTTTGTAGAAAAACATTTCTCATTTGACTGTGCCAATCGCAATAGGCTTCCTGCGACATGAAACGCCTGTGATTAAGGGCACTTGATTTTCCCGAGAATAATTTTGGTCAAACTTGTTTCAGTACCTTATGTGCAGGCCTGTAGTTTTGCTTCGTAGTAATTGGCAGCGTGTTATTGTAATGTCTGTACCAATCAGTAAGAGGTAACTGCGATTACACGTATGTGATTTGCATTAAAACGTTATTTGAAATCCATGAAGCACAGCTGGAGATGTGCACACGAGGCACACAAACAAACTGCATTGTAAACAATAATTTGTAAATTTTGTATGCCGATGTATAGTAGCGTTAAGAAAGTAGGTATGGCAACAGCGTTTCCCGCACATAAATGGTAACCTTCCTATACGTTTACTAACGTTAGGAGACTTGTACAGTAACAATTCTGAACGTTTGCTCTACTAAGGTTGATTATATTGCAGAAATAAAATGTATTTTCTTATGGGACTGTTTGACATAGGGAAAATTTCTGCCGCTAGTTTAGCTGCTGTCGCAAAGGGACCAGAAAAATAGGAAACTGTAGTAAAATTACATTTAAACAGGTTTGGAAATGACAGAAGTCATGTTACTTTGTTTTAAAGAGAAAAGAAACCAATTTCGAGTTTTAAATTATCAATTGTATGTAGCTTAAAATTGAGGAAAGCTCTGTGATTGGTCAGATTACACTTATTACCGATACCAGCGTTGAAACGGCAGGATTTTTCCCTGTGACAAACTTTTAACGATGATCTTTCTAACCTAGTAGAATTAACCCTAGTTGTAGTTACGAGCTGGAGCGTGATAACTGTTCATAATGTGAATGGATTAAGAACTTACAATACTATTTACAAGGTTTTTGACAGTGATGGTGCATGAATATTTTCAGTGAAAATAAGGATTCTCGTTTTATGGGTGGCACCTTATTGCATGTACTGACTTGCACATTGCTGCATACTTGTATGAACGTTATGTTGCAGTGTGTAGGACGATCAGAGCAGAAGGAACGCGGACTGACATAGGGTACAGCAGCGAGTCATGACCGGCCTTCATGCTCGGATATAGTCCACTCTCGCTGCAAGGAAGATGAAGCAATCCTAGTGGTTGTCTTATGTACCTGAGCGCTCTACAACTATCTGCCCAGACATTCTATCACTGTAATAACCATTATTGGATGTTCGAAATTTGGTTAATTTGTATGCGTCTATTATTAATTCGATCTCGGCGTTTAGTTAGTTCTTCTCCCGTGGTAGTTCTTCAGAGCAGAGAAACATTTCATGGAGAAATTCGTAAGTTTTATTTTTCGCTTGAACTCATGATACTTACATAGGCGGAAGCTTGGAGAGCTGTTGCCGCGAAGAGAATTTCTTGGTATAAAATGACACGATAGGAATGTCAAAACGTCCAAAACGATTTCAAGAGTAAATTAGTTCTAATTAAAAATAGTGATTCAGTAACTATAAAGCAATGCTAATTTAAAAACGAATGTTGAGTATAGGCCTGATAATGATACTTTGACAATGTATGTCGACAGTAAGCTAAACTAAGATAACAAAACCAAATACTATGTATCATTGTAACGTATTTCTTGTACTGTTATTTTACGAATAAATAAATATTTCCTAGAAAAATCAGTTGCCATTGAAATCTCCTGTAGAATCATAACCTAGTTTCTTGTAAGATTGCACGATTTATTTATAGGAAAACGCTTATAGTTGTAGAGAAGATATTATGACAATTGCAAGCTGTATCAATCGGTGAAAGTCTAGGATGAAGCAGTTTCATATTAAATCAGCGAACAACAACCGGCAATTCGTGAAATCCACTGATGTGGATTCAAAACGTGGGTTTCCAAGAATTTTCTTGGAAGAAATAATACCTATTTTTACAGTTTGTTTTTAGAGACTGGAGTGTTTTTGTACCTTAAGTAGTCAATCAGTTATATTTCTTCCTACCTGGAAATTTTAATCTCTACAGTAAGATTTGTTTGATCTCTTATCACGAAAGTTTGTGGGCCTATGTAACATGCACATGTTACCGTAAATTTTACTCAGGAAAAATATAACTAGTCATATCCTTACTGCGGCCTATATTTTGCTAGACGTTTAAGATAGCATTGTGTATTTGCTATTAAATAAGTGGTCCATTCTTAACATAAGGGTCTAACAATATACAAAGGTTCTAATGTTGCCACCTTAAGCTTTTAGAGCCTCCTGTTGGTTAACGGAAACTCCCATGCACAACTCAAGAAGACTTTTTTTATCGCTTTGTGGCGGCCTACTTCACAACCCTTTGAGTGTTTTGAAGAGATAGTCACTAACCAAATGTCTTATAAATACACAGCGATAACGTTTCCTTTTGGCTAACAAAGTTGATCCTTGTTGGCTTGTGGTAAATATATATTTCATTTACAACTAAACGAATTTTAAAAACAAAATTACTAAAAAAATTGGGGCTACTGTACGATAAAAAATGTGCTATTAACATTGCTGAAAACACCAATGTTACTGGCAAAGTTGTAGGCGTAATATTGATGAACGGCTGTTAATAGCAATGTTCATGACAAATATGCCTACAACATTGCTGATAACATTTCTAGTAACATTTGCTACCAACGTGATCTAGACCGCACTAGAAAGAATCGGGAAAATAAAGTTCTCAAAAGTGTTGGTGACAAAGTTACTAACTTGTTTCTAAAATGCATAACTTTTGTTTCTAGTTTACAACAAAATGTTGGTAACAAATGTTATTAACAAGTTTGTATAAATATTAACAAAATTAGTAACAGAATGTTGGCAATAATGTTGATAACGTCATGTTGTCAACAATTTTCAAGCACTTTTACAACATTGTAAATAACGTTGTTGAAAACACATGTTATTAGCAATGCTATCGTTGGTGTAAACTAGGCTTTGTAGAGATACCGCTCAGTTTCTGGCAAACTGTGAAGTTAGAGGCAGTAGTTTTGTGCACAACAAGAGGCTGGCGAGGTAAACAAAATGTTGAATGCCACTTAATAACACGGAAGAAATTATTTCAACCCTTGGTTTCTAAGCTTTTTAAATGTCAAATATTATTAACATTATTAACAGTGGTTGTGACATATAAATATATAACACTGTACAAATTCTAAAAAAATACGTATTTGTTTACAAACTTATCTTGGAAACCCGGCGGTGAAAAGAATCATTTTCGTTTAACTAAATACAAATGTTTTCCATATAAAAAGTGTACTTTTACATCGAAATAATTTAAAACTGCTCCAAGGATTTCTCTAGCCTACTGAGTATCCAGGAATTTTCTGTGTGACGAGTACATAAAATGTTAGCACTGAAGTAAGGAAGGGTTGTGTAAAATTATTAAATATTATATTTTCCATCTTTAGATGACTTGATGTATGTAATCTAGAATATTATTTGGGAAACGGTGAACAGTCGATTCATGGTCGAATACATTTTCCTCGTTAAGGAATTAAAACCGAATATAGTGACTGTGGCAGCAGAATGTCAACAAGATTTTTTGTGATCAGATAATTCAAAACAACTGCTATTTTGTGCTTATTTTTATAAATACACACTTCTCGTCTTCCACCAAATTACACGTTTTGTACCTCAATTTAGAAAAAGTACAAGCTTCTGCTTAACGTTAGTGTTTCGCCAGTAGCATTTAGGGCGTGTAATTTGAAGAGTTTAACATCGAGGAATTTTGTCGGTGGAACCCGAGGTATTTAGTTACGCTAGTGGACAGACTATTATCAGAAATGATTATGACTTTATTAGAAGTGTGTAGGCAAGGACCCCGGACATCTGAGATGTTTCCAAGGACGTTATAGCACGACACTGCACCTGCTGGGATGAAGACGAGCAGATGTCAAGCTGAGAGATACGCCACCTGGTACGAGATGAAATCACTAAGGGTGTTCAAGTGCGATTTATTTATAACTTATATTTTTATGAAATATTGTTAGTTTTGTAGACGTTTCTTGTAAGCACTGTTTCCCAATACAAAACAATTTCAGCTCTCTGGTCTGTAAAATTCATAATTTGCATGCTACACTGCTATGGAAATAGTGAAAAACAACTTACTTACTTAAATAAAATAGTTTACTGTGACCTTACATCACATGAGCTATGTATTAAAGTATTAAAAATCCCACAACGTAAGATTTTGAATTTTAAAAAAATCGCAAAAGTACAGGAAAAAATTGCAAATTCGACTGGTTTTTACTATTTAGATGGCAACAGATGTGCACATTTTGACTTTGACGCACCGTTATGAGAAAACCATGCGAGCCTAAACTGTTTAGCAAGAGGAAACTGCTCTCTCAAGTATCGTCTACAAAACTAACAATATTTCATATAAATATAAAATTATGATTTTATTGCACTTGCACATCCTTAAGGGGTATTGATCCCTACAACCTTGAATTTATCTGTTTCTTCTCGATAACTTCTGTTCCAGTCGATATATCAAAATGTTTGTCACGACAAGGCGTATATACAAACTTAATCGATTTTCTGTAATTGCTGGAACCATAATATATTCATTATTTTGCTACGGGAAGCAGCTGGAAAGGAAACATTGCTTTATTTACGGGAGCGACTACAGAGGCCGCAACATTAACAGAAACAATGCCATATGGATTCCAAAAAGTGAATGAAACAATAAACTATGCCTTGTCAGCGTGAAAAAAGTAAAACAATGTCTCTATTCCCTGATTTATAATAAAACCCGTAAAAACCGATCAGACAGGGATCAATCCCCCTTAAGAAAAACGTAAAATACATAATTCACATCGATTTGTTTCTGTTACTTGATATCTTCCCGCAGCCTTCGTACATTTAAAGGGGTAAGATTATTTAGGAAAAAATTAATTTAACGAACTTAACATCTGGACGAACACGAAACAATAGAAAGACAGACTGGAAGCATCAGGAACGCTACTAAGTCAATACAAACAATAACTTAATGAAGAGAAGACTAATTATTAACGAATACTGAACATTACAACGAACACATCATGAAAGAACACAGAAATTGTTTCTTCAGAACGGTTCACGACATTTTACCAGCTGTCGTTTGTTTAATTATTTAGTTATTTTTATTACATCTGAGCCTATTCAGACAATGTCAGAGTGAATCCGGAACAGTTAGTATCTTTAAGACTTTCACTGTACAAATAATTACTCAGTGTAAAATGTTGTGAAATTTCATCTCTTTGTAGAATTTACTAGCAAGTCTTGCTTTTTATTTGTGTCCTGTGAGGTTCATACATTCGTCATATAAAACTTAGCCCACACCTCATTTGCTTGCTTTAAGAGACAGAAGTAAACTCACACTTACGAATAGTAAGGATCGAAACATTAGTAATTGTAAAACCTAAAGCTATAAATAAAGAGTGTGTGGTAGATAATTGAACGCTAACAACCAATTCAAATCAACACGTTTTTGGAAGACTATTTGAAAAAAAAGTATATAGAACATCCTTAGATAATGATATTTGACCACTTCATGATTATTAATTTTTTCTCAGAAAGTTGACATAAACTAAGGTACCTGTGCCGAATATGGCCCGCTTAAGGTTCAACAATCATGTGTGCCTAAGTCATTAATTATATTACTAATATAACACATGGATGATGCAAGTCAAATATTTATGGATGGTGTATGTTCATACAGGAGACTAGTGTGTATCGATTCCACATCGATATCGGCATTACCACACAATGGCGACTAGTGAGTCATGTTGAGAACTGGGCCATATTCGGTACAGGTACCTTACTTTCTATGACATTTATTAAAGTTTTGCAATTTGGCTTACAGAAACCTACAGTTGAAAGTTGTTGCTTATAGCGCGCTGTATTACAGTATGCACTACACTCTCCTAATACAGGCATGAATAAGTTACTGGTGCAATTTAGGATTGGACGCTTTTTCTTACACTAAATTCTTCACACAGGATTACTACAAAAACCTTACTTACATAACAATGTTACACATTTTTACAATCTTAATCATCATATTGTAATAGGTACAAATGTATACTCAGAAATACAAATTGGGATAAAAAAACTTCTGCACTGTAAAGAAGCAAATAACACTTTGAAAAAATACCGCACATATTAGTAACAGAATGAAGTTACTCTGCATCAGTGGCTCAGCATGCTAACCACATCATGGATCGTTGTTGATAAAAGTTGCTTCTCTGACATGTCATATATTAAACATTCCATTTAACTTTTATTTACGAGGTAGGCAGAATTTTCTGCGTATGTCGCACGATAATTTCTACTAACGTTTGAGTAATGTCTCAGTCGCTTATGCGAGTTTGCTTGTACATGGTGGTAATTTTACGTTTCACGCAATTAAAAAAAAAAAAAAAAAAAGTAACCCATACACGTTACTGAAATTTCATTTTGATCTTGTTAAATGTTATGCATCAGTTTCGTAATTTTATTTCTAATATTGAGAAAAGTAACTTACTCATATAAGTTAGGTAATAACAGGCTATCTAACATTTGTCAGATATGATCTGATTGTCATAAATTCAATAAAATTTGATATTCCCGAGGCCCGACATTCTAAGTGCGGTATATGTTACATGTATTGTCAGTCGTCATTCGTAGTGCTAAAGTGAACCGCAGATTTCCATTTCACCAATGTTAACTGTAATTTATGTCTTGCATTCTGTTAAATGTTAGAAAATATTAGGCCTAAACGTCCCTGTCAACAGTCAGCGGCTCACGCAGATTTTGTTCGGTGGGAGGGGGTGGAGCTATGTTCTTAATATCAACTTAATGAATGTTTATATGAGAAGTACTGTTAGGCCTACCAACAATTGAATTATGTTTGGTGGGAGGGGGTGGAGCTATGTTCTTAATATCAACTTAATGAATGTTTATATGAGAAGTACTGTTAGGCCTACCAACAATTGAATTATGTTGTATGGGGAAAATAATGTATACAATAACCACTAAAATGTATGAATGGATAAAATAAAAGTTGTCAAAATATTTAATCCCAAGTAAACTGATTTGTACGGATCAAATGTACGAACAGCTTGTACCTTCAGATAAAGTGATTAAGTAACACAAGGGAGCCTGCTGTCTAAACCGTATGATGACACTTACTTCTCCCAACCAATGGTGATACAAAGTTTTCATATTAAATTATTTACTAATAACCAGAGTTTCAAAAGGGAGAATTTGTAATATTATTTTTAGATATAATTTATTTCGAGAAAAAAAATATTTTCTGTACTTTTGTGAGCACTTCTCACATAAAACTTCTTAAGCTTAAAACATTTGGGATGATTTTGATATATTGTACCCAGTAATCGCCATTTTTACTCTCTCCCCCTCGGAGAGAGTAAAAATGGCGATTACTGGGTACAATACTTTTTTTACCGAAATATTCTTGATTTTTGAAAATGTCGTAAACATATCCAGCTCTTGCTATGGTTAGTGGTCGCGTGTCATACGAGCGAAGATCTCAATAGACTGAGCCAATAAGAACATCACAAATATGATACAGTCTACTACAACGAACATTCGAGTCTCTGTGACAGTTCTGTTGTTGGGTATTCTTTCTGTGGTCTACTGTAACTTATTTTTCTACAGTTATTAAATCAACTAATTTAGATATATCTTTACTGTTAATTTCTAGCGCTACTGATATTTGGTGAAAATTATTTTGCAACATCTTGTTTCAATACCTTACGTGCACATCTTCAGCTCTGCTTGATGGCCAATGGCTGGACGTGTTTAACTCTGAGTATCTGGGTGTTCACTGACAGAAATGTATAGTTAACGGTACACTACTTCTGTTAAAATAGTGACATCAATCCAGTTAGATGCTATCTAGATTGTTCCTGTAATAATCTGTGCTGTAGAAGTAACATTTTCTTTATAAGACTAAATATGTTATTTGCTCCTTCTACAGAACATATTGTATTAGGAACAATCTATATGACCTACAACCGAACTGGATAGCTGACACTATTGTAACAGAAGTATTCTACAGTTAACCATAAATTTATTTCAGTCTACCCTGTAATAACAGACATTTGCTGTCGTAGTTATCTTGTTCTGCTTGGCACAGTCAAATGAGCGACGCCTGTGCACATATATATTTTCTGCCAGTAACAATGAAGCAGAACAGTAATGTGCCTGCACATAAAGCATTATTTAAACCAAACAGGTCAGTTGCTCGAAGTATGTTCATAATCTCTTGTCACAGTAAATAGCCGAAACTACCCTGGACTACGCCTCTCGGGATTAGATCCTTGATAGCTTACAGGTTTGTTAATGCTGGCTCAGAGTATTTAGATCGTGTCTAATACACTGTCATACATTTTCTTTAATTTCAGGACTGTTATTACGCAACCCAGATTTGTAACATTGGACTACACTGAAAAGCAAAAGTACGCAGTGCAATAATCCGGTTTTTTTGTATATCCGGGCCGTTCGGTAGAGTCACTACATAAGACCTGAATAACACTATTAACTCAAGTTTTCTTTATAACCAGTCATAATATTTTCATCAAAATAATTTTTTCCTCGTCGATTACAAAAAAAAAAAAAGTTCGTTCACTTGGGAAAGTGAAATAAAGACTTGCTGATTGAAAATTGGAGCAAATATCGTTATGTTATATTCTTATTGAATGTTTCGCCTCTTGACGGTTACATTCATTATTTCGCTTCTAATTTGCGGTTGACACGAAAATCACTAAGTGTGTTTAATACATTTTCTGTTATTTATTTAGAATTTAACCTGACACAATCCATCTTAAAATACTTTAGCTACATGAACGAATTTCCTGCCTAGAGTTCAATTTAAGACTGTTCATTTCATTGCCTGAACACGTAGACTTACGAGTCAGATTTTTGAAAATAGCTCTTTTATTTATTCCATGGTGTGTTAGTCGTATTGGGTGGAATAAAAAAAATATTCTTAGGACTTGAACAAAACCTAAATTTTAAATAACACAAATTTTTAAGTACTCAAATTCTTCTATAATATTTCAAGATAGATAATAACAGAAAAGTATTTTACAAAGTTACAATTTTTTAGTTTTTAAACGAAATGACATGTTCTTCTGTAATGCAAAATAAAATTGAGGATAAAAATCTTAATTACGTTGTTTATAACACTAATACATAGCTGCGATTTTCTCCAGAAGATATATCAAAACGACACTCCAGAAAAAGTGAACTAAATTACCGGTTTTGACATCTAACGCTATGCACTTTTATATTTATGCCGCTTGTTTTAGGCTAAACCTTAACACATTTTCCTTTGAGAACACTTTTCAACCATGCGTATTTCAAAATCACAGTGATAAAGTTGCAAGATACAACAAACATTTGTGAAAACTTTAAACATAAAACATGTATGTATATTTGTAATGTGATTTATATATTTTATACACTCCCGTTATATTCAGTAGAGATTACTGCGAACATTATTTTTGTACGCTCTGGAACTATATGTCTTAACTGGTGCTATAAATAACGCAAAAGCAAGATTATAAAGTAACGTGATTTTAGAAATGGTAGCGGATTACTGGGGTAAAATACTGTAGTTATTTAAATTTATGGTAACAATTTTGAAAGTGAGTGCCAGATAAATCGCCGCCAGAACGGCTGGGCTGCGGGGATATCTGCATGGCGTGCGGCGTGGGCCAGTAAGTGTTGTGGCATGGCTTGATGGGATGGGGGGGGGAGGGGGCTGGGCGGCAGACATCAAAGGGTCGGCGGCGGCGCCTCTCAAAGCGGCGTGCGAGAGAGAGGGATAGCAGGCGGTTGATTGTCGATCGCGCCGAGGAATGATGGGATGTGAGCAGGGAGAGGGAGAGGCTAGGCTCGCCGTAGTAGTTGTGGTGAGAGCCGCTAGATGGCACAACTGGAGGGTGGCGCCGCCAGCGCTGCTCCGTGGCTGCACGGAGAAGCTCGTTCATTCTCAGTCCTCAAATACAGGGCCTGGCCGCCAAACTGCCTCGCACACATCTGGCCTTGCAAACACATTGTTAACTTAAAACATACTTTATCCATGTCGGAACCTTGATTATTGTGGTTCATTCCCAGCGTTCTGTTGCACAGTTTACCGTCATGCCTCTTGACATCTCCACTCGGTCCACGAGGCCCGCTATCTCATATTACACTGCAAGCGATCTATGGCGTGTAATGTCACTCGATACCACCTTCACCTTGCCTAATAATTAGCTACTAATGCATCCTTGAGTTATCATACACTGAGACGGAGTACACGCTGGCGTAGCGGGATTTCTGGTCTCATCAAATAATAATAGTAATAATAATATGCCTTCGTATTTCGGTCAGGACAAACGAATACTTGCCGAAGAATGCCGATGTTGAGGACATCTGGAGTGGTAGTTTAAGCATTGGAAAACAATCACTTTGTGAAATATTAATGCCATGAAACTATGTATCTTTATATCAAACAGTTAATTTTATTTAGTAGTCTATCGTCAAAAGTTACGTGTTACCACTAAAATAACAAACTTTTTGTGAAAATAATTTTTCACTTGCCTGTTTCAATGTCCTGCGTGCACATATAAAGATCTGCATCGTGTTTATTGGCAGGGTGTGATAGTGTAGAAGCCTCGCTTATTCGACTGAACCAATCAGAACAAGTTTACTTAGGCAACTCACGTCTGTGATATGAAGATAGAACAACGAGACGCTGAGAATTGAAAACATCCATCACTGACCAGGAACCACAGCTGCAGATGTGCTCATAAGGCTTCGAAACAAAATGCTGCACAATTAATATCAACAAAATCAGTGGAGCTCTAGTAATAACAGATATTATATTATGAACATAACACAGGAGTAGACATCAACGTTGTATTCTATTTCGTACGTTGTAGAAATATATGCTGTCAACTTGTGGCGTCTTCAACGAAAATATTGTTATTTACCGTTGAGTTAGGCCTACATATATCTTATATGCTGCCCGCGTTAGTAAATTGGTACAAGTCGGTTGACACGTTTGTTTGGAAATTTTTGTAACGAACGAAATGACTAAATGACATGGAAAATAATTCAACGCATCAAGAAATCTTGAACACCTTGCTAACGCAATGAAATATGTATTTTCTAATGCTGCGTGCTCACGTTTTAAAGGACAAATTATTTTCTCTGCCCTTTAATTTGTCTTATACTGACCTTACCTTTCACCACTTTCCACTTTATACGTTGTTTCCACGCTTGTGTTCGAAAATTCTCATCGTTGTTTCTTTTATCAGATCTGTCGTAATTTCTAATTGGTTGACCCAGTCGATACATTGATTCAAATGGGCTGAACCGAAACAGGGCGTGGTTAACCAAACAACTTATCGCATTGCTTGCGTAACTGAATTTAAGAAGTAACTATCTCATTTATAATCTAATTTAATGTTACGGAACATAGTACGATGAAGGGTGTTCGTAATCAAGCTCCAGGGAAAGATTATTTCTACTTTCGGTTCGGTTAAGAATTGTTCTGTGTCTGAATTCGTTGCAATGGGCCCTTGTCCACTTACCCTTGCGCCCATCGCGAGTTGTAAGCTCTTGTCTCTTTCAAGAAAGCAGACATCCTTGTTGATTTGTATCTCGAATTGTATCCCATCAATTCTATGTGAGGTGCTGGTGTTTACAAAC
This sequence comes from Medauroidea extradentata, assembly GCA_003012365.1. Lineage (NCBI taxonomy): Eukaryota > Metazoa > Arthropoda > Insecta > Phasmatodea > Phasmatidae > Medauroidea > Medauroidea extradentata. The sequence continues at coordinate 45,615 of PNEQ01027164.1, forward strand.
GGTTGCTAAGACCGACAACTCGTGTACCATCTTCATCTATGCTCCACTATGCAAATTACGTTACTAACGTGGTCGAAACGTAAATTGTTTTAAGAGCTGCAAACTTACAAATTTGTTACAGTTACAACTGTTTAAAAAGCAATAACAAATCTCACATATAGCGAAAGGCACGCAAATTCCAGCAAGTAATACGTTTTTAATATCTTCTGTTGTTGTTGATAACCACCAAATTTAAAAATTTAGAGTTTAGGAATTTGTGACAAACACATGCGAACAACACAGGGACAGTGAAGTCTGAAACAAGAGACTCTTTGATATTTCGATGTAGTTTTGTGTGTTCTTCCACATGTCTCAGCACTTCAATAAACTGACTTTCCTTTTATTAGCACAGAAGTTGGTTTGGGAACCTCTCATAGCAAAACTTATTGCATTTTTAAAATTAGTATTTTTGCGGTTATTTCGTTCTTGTATACGAAGTACGTAGGCCTATTCAAATAAATGTATGTAAAATACCTTGTCAATCCTTTGATTCCGATTTTCAGTGTTTCTCATATGGGTATTGATCTTGGGCCGAAATGTGGACAATAAATTGAAAATGAACAACAATAACAGATTTTACGAAACAACTGTAACTGCGAACGTATTTGCAGAATGAACAGTAGAGCATCGAAAATCGAATGAGGTCATGCGACACGTATTCTTGGCCGAAGATTGTACTCTAGGGTTCATCTTGTGCCCTCATCGTGAATTTTGTCGGCGACATTTTGACGTCGCGCCCTAGATACACTTTTCTTGGCCTCAGATACGACCTGTAATGTTATTTCTTATCTCAAATGTCTCTGTTGTCGCAACTCACAAGGGTTAAATTTATGCTGCGCTTTTGGGGAGATCTCCGTTCTTCGACAATGTTTGTTAAGCGGGAACTGTCCCTTGCCAAACTAAAACATTGATTTTCCTAAACTATAGCAGAGTTAAACTGAACTCGGTTATAATAACTAAACAAACATAAACAACTCGATAACATTTGCAAAGGACAATTAATCATTAAAAATATTCTGTGATTAGTATCCTTGTGATATAATATAAACAAATTGCAAAACTGAATCACGTAATTAAATTTCATATTCACGCGAAATAATTTTTGCTGGCAATGTTCGAATGCGGAAGTGAATTTGTTATGTGAAGTAAAAGGAATAAATTCTTATTTGTTATTCATAGCCACTTTCGCAACAAAGTTTATTTTGTTGCGACAATGCTTTGGTTATGCTTTCTTAATGTACAATACAGCATATAGAAAATATATATGGTATTCATGCATCGCTGTACTTACTGGCAAGGTTTTATAATATCTCGGTTGCAGCACCGGATTACATAAATCTTCGCTGTCAAGAGTAGCTTATATGTGTTACAGTCAGTATCTGGATAAAAGTTACAGGTTTCCGGCTACGATATGGAGAACTAGCACTGAGAAAAAGGAAACACATAATTAACTGATTTGTAATGTTACAAATATATTAAGCCCGGAAGGTTTGGGGAGCATATTTTAGGTCAAGATCTTCGTACATCATATTCTCGTTCACACTTGTTTCACCGTTTAAGAGGGAGCGATCGTCACCAACTTGAATGTTTGTATTTTGTGTCACAACATTTATTTTGGGTAAATTTATTGAACTTTAACCTGACTGCCGAATAGAACATAGTATTGATATAATTCCAGTCCTCATGAATGTTTGTTCACGGTTACTGTTGTTACAAATATTATTGTAGGTGAGAAAGTAATAAGGATTTTCCAACTACAATTACATCTGTAATAAGAGTAACGACGAGCAAAGATTTTTGTGGTCTAAAATTCCATCAATGTGTATTCTGTCCAACAGTTAGGTTACAGTTCTATAGGTTTACAAAAAAATCGTTATGAAACCAAATATAAAAATTTAATATGATGGTGAACATTCTTACGAGACACGACTGTCAAATCTCCACCTCTGACGCGTGGTAACAACGTAGTGATAAGAGCCAGTGTCCCACGCTTGACGGGAAGCATATCGCCTCTATTCGCAGCGCCAAACTGGCGTGTAAGGTTTTCCTTCTAGTCTTTTACCTACGGGACTTGAAACGGTGACCACAACATTTTATTTTGAACAGTATGAAGTAAAGACCAACGTATGCCTCTCGCTTTTCACTTTACGAATTCAGGTAATATTTTCAGCAGTCTAAAAAAAACCGTTATTAGACATTTCGAGAGGCCCGAAAATCATGTTTCTAAGAAGCTTGCTGAGTTTTTAAATCATAGAAGCATAGTTTCAAGTGTGTGTTATTTTCGTAGATAATCATAAAATGAATAAGTTAAGCGGTTTCACGTAAAAAAGAATACGCGTGACACTCTACAACGTCGCCCATGCGCTAGTCGAGGACTCTTAAAGGAAGCCTGACGAATAACAAATCTGCTCTTAAATAAGGCATGATCCACGTGTTGCCTGATGAGACGCGAGTTCAAACTGGCTGTTCACTAGCGTATAGCAGCCAATAGGCGGATGGCCGGACATTTTGATTGTTTTAATAATTTTTGTATTTGTTCGGGATGTGGTTTGTTTTGTAGACACACGTTCTGACTATTTTTTACTGTAATGAAAATCGTTTATCTTTCATAGTTATTTATATGACATTTCAAAGTCCAAATTCGCAAAAAACACTGTTTTATGCTACAAAGGAAAACCCAACCGACTTAACGAACTGAAATAATTCACGTTGAATAACGATGTTGAAAGCTTAAAAACAATAATTTTAAATAAAATTCTGTAGTATTTTTAAGGAATTCTTGAATTAGGTACTTTCATGTTCAACTGTTTCCCCCGCCACTTCAATCCAGTGCTGCTCCACACGTCATGTCACTCCTCACCAGCGCTAAAGAGCTAGATGTTATGTGAACATACGGAAATCCGGGGACCGCCCGCCGGGAATCGAAGCCGGATCATCTTGGTAGGAGGCGAATGGTCTGACAGTTCGGCCACAGCGGCCTGGCAAAGACACTCAAGACCTCTAAGATACCTAGGACAGTAGAGTCTAGCTAACGTTCCCTCATACACACACATAGTATATAACCTACACACACTTAACAATAACACAGACTAACTGACATATAACGCACAACTTAACCAGTCGGTGTAGAAGCATGAATTTTGCACATAAGTTCCTTATGTAGGCTAACGTGGGTGAGCATTTAGAACATACTTCTGAAAATTCATACCTTAAGGTGGTTAAATAGGGGATGGGAATTTATAGAGAAATTCGTAATTTCTGAAGATATAAATATGGAATTCGGCGTTTACGTTTATGTTCATAAATGAAATCCAATTGTGTTAGCAATTTTGTAAAGTCGTCCCCTCCGCGAGTAAAAAAAGTGCAGGAAAATGTCACGAATCGACTTGAAAATAAAAGTACACAACATGCGTACAGAAACTGATGTGGAAAGAACAGATTAAGAGATATTTATGTGAAGTCCTAGGTAAATATTTGATGTGTGCAGAATAATTTTTGTTTGCTTAGTTGTATGAATAGTTTGGAAAGTCTCTTTTGTCTTAATTTGTTTACGCGGAATTAATTCATCGCGCTACCAAAGTGTAAAAAAAGAAGACATGGTCAGAGCAGGTTACATTTGAGTAAGGGCTGATAGTTTCTGAGATGCGGCTGAGTGGAAGAGGCCAGATATAATATATATCTGGGCAGAATTATAGACTTTGAACTATGCTAGCCCCAAATAAAATATTGTGGCCATCGCTTAAAGTCACATTTAGAGGTGATAATACATTACATACGTCGATGAACGGCAACCTTACCACTCCTTCCTCACACACACCAACGCCGGCTATCTAGGGAGGCCCCTTAAACAAAACGTAAATTAATAAAGTATGTAGAAGGAGTAGTTTAGCGAGGGTTAGAGGGAGGATGGAAAGTATGGCGCCGGGTAGACGCCACTGTGGCTGGCAGATAGCGACGCCACTGGCTGGGCGGGTAAATGAGGCGTCGGGACGCCTGCAGATAGCGAGGCAATTGTCTAGCATCTCCGGGTTCGCGCCACATTTGTAACAATTACCTCGGCGTCTTGGCGTCCTCGCACTCCTGGGCGGAAATAGCACAACATGCTAGGCTCGCGTGGATACACTTTGTCGTCGCTCAGAACCTAGTCGACACTCAACAAATAATGCTATCATAAGCGACGTAGGGAATATTTCCCATTGTTGATATCGTACCAACTCTCGGTTCGTACAGCAATACAAACAATGTCTCGTGGATTAGAGTCATCTAGGCTATATATACATACACGTGTTTGTAATGTATGCGATCCTATATCATTCATTCAACCAATTCCAATGAAATTTAGTGAGATGTGCGTGCACCTGGGAAGGTTTCTTAAAAAAAAAATAAATAAATGGGAGTTAGGTGTGGACAGATGGGGTATCCAAAAATATATATAAAAACATTCGGGTTTTTGTTGTGCATGCACCCACGAATGTTTCTGCCAAGAACATTTTGTGTTGGGGAGCAGAACATGGCACCCAAAAATGTAATGGGCATTGTGACGCACAGCGCGACAGCTAGTGGGATTATATTACAACTTGTCATGTTTGAGACAATGCAATTAGGTAGTTTATCAATTAGATATTTAGAAATACTTTTAGCGACTATTCCAGGCTCAACATCATCTAATAACTAACTCTACCAGAAGCGGCATAAGGAAACTTTTATATCAGTATTATTGCACCAGCTCTCTAGGAGTACTGGCATTTAGACAAAGCCACGTGGAATTTGAGACATTAGTTTAATAAACAGCTTATATTTCTAGAAATACTGAAATGTTTTTGTATATAAATTATTTTACTCAGAAATGATAAACATGGCGTTACTTAAGTGTCTATTTCCTCACAGAAAATATGGCATACTAATCTTTAGTGTTACCAAACATCCAGAAACTCCTACACCTTAACAATCGAAAGAGAATACTAGTACGATAAAAACCACGTCTTATTGCTCCTGTTATTACACATTTTACCCTGTGTGATGAAAACAAAAGTTTTGTCACAGAACTATATCGTTGTTACAGCAAATGTGACACTAAAAAAAATTTTTTTTGTGACTAAACAAATTTTATTGCGGCAAATAAACATTTTCTACAATTATAAACATCAGCTTTTTTTGCGTAAGCTGTATTTCAACGTAACGAGTGTACATCTGATGCTATATTTAGATAATTGCCTCTGTGTTTTTTGTGAAGAGAGGTTTCTTATTTGACTTGACCAATCAGAACAGTGTTCCTGCGACGTCAAACATTTGTGATTTGCTTGTAGAAACTCAGCGTGTGTCAAAGTTTAATTCACGTAGCTCCTTGTAAGTTGAAATGAGCTGGAAGTATTTAAAAATACATCTAGTCGTTACACATTTTAATTATGTCTCAGTATGTGTGATGCTAAATGGTAAAGAAAAAAATTGTTACTATTAAAAGTAAGTACTTAAAGAGTTATATTTACGGCAAAGTTGTTTAAAGTTTAAAAATAAAAAAAATATTTTGGAAAAGGGAAATGATACTGCCTTTGGTTCCGAGCTACAAAGACAATGAACCTGTTGTCAAAGAAATATTAATAGTAAAAATTCTCGTAACTATTTTTAAATTTTTAAAAATAAACTTTACATTTATTTGTAATCAGCCTCTAAATGTATTTTAATGAGCTTGAAACAAATATTTTTTTACTATACGTGTTAAAATTGGGACAGCAGTAATCAACACAGGTCTTATATTTTTTGAATTGAAAAGATTATTGCGCAAGCTACGTCTCGTTGGCTTACATCTGCAATTATTATCTGTTAATGCTGCGAGTCTTTCTGTGAAGAAGTTCACATAGTATGAATCAAGGAATATGTAAGGGTTTATAAGAGATGGCACTGCTAGGTTAACCAGCCTTCCTTATTTACGGCTCGATCTCGTTGTCGTAAACGATTGAGTAATACCAACCACACAACAGAAAACATACATATTCTGTCGAGGGAAATTTTGTGTTAGTATCCACAGTGATGCATAGTCATGATGAGCTTTTTAAATATTTAATTAGCCTATAATGTTGTTAGATAAGTGTTTTGTAATAATGTATTTTATTTATTTATTTATTTTTATTTCAAGCGGTGAGGATCTTAATATGGTTAAATTGTGTGCACTCATAACATGTAACTTTAAGGTTATATACGAGTAAATCTGATATTTTTATTTAAGTACTGTTCATAAATAGTACGTAATATTAGGTACATTCGAAGTCAGTTATTATTATTACTATTCAAACAACTGGCAGCATGTGGGACACAACACACTACCACTCTTATTAGGTTAACATCAGTCGTAAAAACATTTCAAAGCGAAACGAAACACAGGTCATGAAGCCACATATAACTGGTACAATAAAAACCTAGTCCTAGGCAAAATAAAATGCACCTGGAACTTTAAAACTAAAAGGTCTAACTAAAACAAACCATTTGGTACGATAAATGTCGACGAATCGCAACCACGCGGCGAGCATGCACACGAGTGATAATAGTAACGGAAAATGGCGGCGTATCCTTACACGATCCTCGGGTGTACCACTACAAAAAAATTTCAAGACTCTCAATATACATCAATATTCTTTAAACAGTTTTTACAACAAAACAAAAGATTTAATTCGTGTGTATTCCGACATTAACACTGTACTATATGATAACTGCCTACAAATATTATTTCTGTAAATATATTACAATATCGTGAAGTGATGTTTGTAATTTTGTATATTGGTACACACGCAATCGTTTACAGAAAATAAGAGCTGCGTAGGCCCTACCCTGTGTCACCCCCTTGGTATGAATAAGGCTGAGGTGAAAGCAAAAATTCCTTAGATCCGCAGGCAGAGTGTAATAATTCCAACTCCCCCATGCTTCCACCTTGTCATGAAGTCTGGATGTTCGGCAAGTTGTCCAGAGGCAACACGCAATATTTTATCAGCGCTGTACGATGCCCTCTGCATGAGGGCGGGGATATACAGGACAAGGGGATGATAGTAAGCCGGGGTTAGAGATAGGGCAGGGTGTTGGCACCAGGTAAAATGAACCAGAGGATGGATGAAATCTTCATCCCAGAGTATATAGTTTATGACTCACAGGGAGCCGAACCTTTCTGCGAGAGTAACTTGGTTTACAACAGGAATAGCCACCTGTGACGTCACTACTCCAGCAGGTTGGCGCCATAGTTTACTACCAGGGCCTCCCAGGAGCCAGGCAACTCCGTCCACGTCACAACTTGCAGGCTGACATATACAGTACTGACATAGATTATTACAATTCCTTTCCTCTTGACCGTGCTGTGTCAACCACCACAGACCGTCAAATATTCACGAGTAAATGTATAACACGGTAGATGTCAAACAAGTGTGCAGATCATAATTAGAGATGATGGTTTATTGCGGGAAAACTTGACTGTTTGCTAGATTTCAACACTCAGCTTACCAGAAGATTACTGACTGTAGCTTGTGCGTGAAGCTGTTACCCTATTTGACTGATCCAATAAGAATCCCTATTTCTTTAAATCTGATGCCTGTTATTGGTCTGCAGACAGCTACGTTATGTCAGAAGTATATCACCAAATCATATATGTCACAAGAAACTACAGTTTTTTCAAGGCTATGTTGCCACAAAATATTTTCGCGATATGCCATCATCTCTAGTCATAATATACATATATTAGTTACATCTCATCAGAGCTTCCATGAATAGAATAATTGGTTTTTGGAAAAGAACTTTGTGCCGATTCATATTCAGTTCTTCATGATCAGTGATTGGATGTTTTAAACTCTCAGAGTCTCGGAGTTCTACCCGCCAATCACAGACGTGTTGTGTCGCAGTAACCTTGTTCTGATTAGCACAGTCAAATAAAGGACGCATCTGCACAAATACGCTCTGCCAATAACCATGAAGCAAAGCTGCAGATGTGTATGTAAGGTATTGAAACCAACTGAGGCAAAATTCTTTTCACTCAAAATTGGCGAGTCTGAAAAACGTTCAAATAATAACAAACCTACAAATAAACGAGGAGCGAATTCCGTGCTGCGATCTGGGGTGAAACTCACTACTCACAGCGACTGTAACCAATGCGAATACACCTGTGCCTGATGAAGAATGGGTAATTCAGAGGAGTCAAGCATACAGGTTGTTGAAACCACCATAATTTCATGTCCCTATCAATCACACAATTCTACAGATACGTACAACTGTTTGTGGCAAAGCCTGCTTGAAAAATATGACACGCAACTACACGGGACCTTACAATTATTGAGCAGAAACAATATTTGCTGATGGTCACCACAATTTTAAGCCGTTGGAAGGCGTCGAAAGGTGTAGATTTTATTTCACAGTTTTTTTTATATTGTGCATTCAGTATACCGTAAAAATTTTAAGTTAAATTTACTTCACATGTAATGGAAGCTAATAACCTTACATGATAGATAAAATTACTCCACACATGTAAAGGAAAGTTACACAACTGGTAATGTAATTTTTCATTACATATTGACGAAGGCCTTCAGTGTAGTTTGTAATATGCAAGGTCTCTTTTATTATTTTGTTTCAATATCGTCATCAATGATCAGATTATTTTCAGTTTTCCATCGCATACTGGTAGTTCATTATTATTGACAAAGATTTAAAAGGTTGAAACGTTACAAAAGCATTGTAAATGGTTGATAGGAGCATTATGGTCCAGTGTAAGACAAGATTACAACTCCTTAACTGCGCCGTCAATAAATTTGTTTTATTATTGTTATTATTATTACGGAAACTTCGAGTTAAGTGTTCTATTATAAAATAGGCTAAAGTGAATTTGGCCTGTTCTATACTGCTAGCTGAAAGCGACCACAGAGATGCACCATTTTTCCCCCTTGGAATAGGCAGGTGGTTCAAGACCACTTAATTTGAAAAGGTTCCTACAATCGCGATGTAATGCCGATACACTGCAGTCACACGACTGAGGTTGGAACGGAATACTAGTACCTCAACCGTCACGAATCTCCCTTCCTTGCTGACAAGAACAATCTTGAAATGACTGGTGGTGTCTGGGAGACGAGAGAAAGTGCGCAATATTGTAGTTTCTCATTAACAGCTCGCACTTTACGTTAACCTGGGGAAAGTTGCAGTTGCCAAACCAGGAAGGAGCTACTGTCTGTCTTGGAAACATCAATAAACGACACGACTTGAAAATGCACCGTTTCCAAATTGCTCCAACTCCCCCTCGCCTCTTCTGGAGGATTCAGATTCGATTCCTGCCTACAGTCATTCTTATTTAATAATTTCATGTTCCCATGAACTCTCGAAATAGCTCCAGGTGAATATTGAGCTTGTTTCTTAAGAACCCTGTATAGCAGGTGCTAGATGCCGCGTTAGAGGCATGGAAACTGGCGGGCGATAAGGTCTATATTGGCTCGTGTGTCAACAACTGTGTCGCCCTTATGCGCGGGGCCTGCAGTGCTTTGGTCGTTGGCTCCTTCCTATAAAGCTTTAAGGGGTATTGATCCCTACCACCTTGGGTTTATCCATTTCTTCTCGATTACTTCTGTTCCAGTCGATGTATCAAAATATTTCTCGCAACAGGGCATAGATACAAAGTTAATCGATTTTCTGTAATTGCTGGAACCATAATATATTCATTATTTTGCATCAGGAAACAGCTGATAAGGAAAAATTGCTTTATTTACGGGAGCTACTACAGAGGCCACAACATTAACAGAAACAATGCCATATGGATTCCATAAAGTGACTGAAACAATAAATTATGTCTTGTTAGTGTGAAAAAAGTAAAACAATGTGTAATTTCCCTGATTTATAACAAAAACTGTAAAACCGATCTGACAGGGTTAATCCCCTTAAGCGGTGACCCTAATTATTTTACGGAAAGAAGTACATAGAAATGTCCAGCGTATGTTTGTCTATTTTTATTTCACGATTCTGGTTAGTGTATTTTACGTGGCAGCAGTCTGGAAAAAAAGACGTTTTAGGCCATTTTGAGATGTTCCGAAACCACGTTTCTAAGCACGACATGTAAATAGAAGCATAGTTTTAAAAGTGTTTTGTTTTCGTACATAAAGATATCGAACACACGTTCAGTACTACCTCTTAGGAAACTTCCTCCTAACACTCTGCAACGTGGTACACGCGCCAGCTGTAGACAATGGCTATGGCCAATTCAGTTCCTCTCGCTGTTGTTGCTGTCTCTTATAACTGGGGACCAAAAGGTTTCGCGACATGACTTTAGCATCACTTTGTTTCATTGCCATACGTGCGTGTGTGCAGTTTTACTTTGTAGCTATTGGCTGAGAGTATTTGTGCACAGACGTCTGTCATTTGTCTGCGCTAGTCAAGACTCTCGGAGTTAAAACATCCAATCACTGACCACAAAAGTAGAGCTGCAAGTACGCACACAAGTCACTCAAGATGGTGCAAACATTTTTACGGAAAAATCTTCCTGTCCCTACTACAATGATCGTAAGCCCACTTGACTTTGCTTAGCTCCCATCCCCTTGTAACATACACAGTTTGCACTTTCGCAAGATTGTATTTGTTCTTAAGTAAGCGTTGTTTGCATCCAGAGTTTGAACACTGTCACTGCCACCGACTTACCCAGTTGCATAAGGACGTTTGCTGCCGCTCGTAGTTTGGTGATTGGTCGTAACTCATCCAGTTTCCCTTCTGTGGTACTTCTCGGTGGTAATTGGTGTCTTCATACGTCCATTTCGCAAGTAAGTTACATGAAACTGCCTGATCCACGGAGCAACGGTCGATAACAAAAACTAAATGTTTTTAGTATTTTTGTGGGTTTTAGCAACACTCGTTCGTATTGGTAAATGCCCAAAATAACGGCTAATTTAGTCATGCGCTTATATTGAAAAAAAAAAAAAATTCAAAGATCGCAAATTATTGTTTATAAATGTTAAGTGTATTGTGATCTTTGAAAGATTTTTGCAAAGGGGTTGTGTTAAAAACCTATATGTTTTGGTGAATATATGTCACTGTTAACGCATGTTACAAAATTTCCGTAGCAATGTCGTATATGCAGCAAAACAGTTTGATTTACAAGTTGAGTCTATTACCTTGAGTACATGCTGTACACAAACGAGGCGTTTTCCTGATTTGTATAACATGTTTATCAAAAACTCGCCCAGAAAGTATAATCAGAATGCTAATTTCAGAAAGGAGAAGCCTGCAATCAGTGTGTTCAATAAATGGCTTCATGCTCAAGACCTCGGGGAGTAAAAGGACAACAAAAAATGAAGTAGCTAATGACGTGGACGCAGTAATGCGATCCTTCTCTAGGAGCGGGCACATGATCCTCTAAGGGCGAAAGAAAGTCATCAACTCGAGCAGCTGAGGTCATTATGGACAATTACAGCAGAGAGATGCGCGCTGGGATGTACGTACCTATCTCTCCAGTTTGTAGTCTGTATTTGTTATCTTCCTCGTGCACCAAACAATCCTTCACCCTCCGCCGACCACCTTCGCAAATATCTCCACCACTCTCCCTGAGCCAGCCACGACTCGCAAAACCGCAGGACCGTTTCCTCGTCGGGCGAAATACGTCGTCGGCTTCCTGTACCTCGGCGTGGTCACGTGACGATCCCGCCCGTGGGACGTGACGTAATTTCCACGTCGGGAGGTTGTGCTCCCAGAACTGACTTCAGGAACGTAGGGTCGAGGGGCGAGGGGGAGTGAAACTGTTGATTTGCCTCGCAGAGAGCCGGATACACATGCATCTTTCACCCGGAGTGATTGCACCACAACTCCAGGGACAGTGGCGGTTCCAGTTCTAGGTTATGGCGGAGGGGGGAGTCCTGAAAAGTAGGTATGCCCACACCCCGAGTCAAAGATGTGGGGGTGTCCTGGGCCCTCTCCAGAAACATCTAGTTTTAAAGATGCAAAATATATATATTTGAGACAATTCCTAAACAAAAAATTGAATACACCACTTCAAAATGTGTAATATTTTACACATACTCTATACAAGATAGTAAAAAAAAGAGGGGGGGGGGGCATGTCCCCTAAATCCGCGCCGCTCCAGGGATTCTATACCCCTGACTGTCTTTATATCGCATTCTCTGACACGTTTCTTAAATACAGTTTCAAAATGGCGTAGCAACACTGTAGGCTGTGCTATGAAAGAAAACCTTCAGACATCTCCAGTAATCACAGCTTGTTTCGAATTAATAAGTAGTTAAATTTTGTTAAGAATAATATTTATCACGTTGTGTTCCTTTTCTAATATTTTCAATTAAAATTTATAACATCAATATAACTTGTCTCTAATGCACATGTCTCTAGTAGGCCGTTCACGTTCAAGTGAATATTGCGTGAAGTTTTCTTCCAGCGGTTTTGCAGCCATCTTTACTATTTTATGTGAAAACTTCCACGTAACTAAAACCAGTGTAAAGGTTTCAACCTTCTCAAAAGTTAACCTCTATTGTTCCAACAAAACATATTTATAATTACGCTTGTGCTCTCTTACTTTTGCTTTTTTATTTAGCGATACAAATTTTTTATTCCTAAACGAGAGCAGATATCAAAAATCTGTTTTGCAGTTTTGTTTACAATCGTCTTCTCTATGTTGGCAGATTATTTCAAGGCAGTAAATACTCTGGTTTTATTTAATTATGTACAATAATAAACGACATTATGGTAAATTGACTTTTTGGGCGAAACCGTATAATGTCTTGCTTTGAATAAAAAAACTGTCACGTTAAAACAATTTTAAAGAAAACCGCCAAACATATTTTTGATATCTATGTTCTCGTTTAAACTTAATAAAATAGTTATTGCAAAAACAGAAGAAACACAAGTGCATAGCCTTAATTACAAGTTCTTCTGAGTACTTAGTTTATAATGAACAGCCTATCACATTGTTAGTGTACTTCACTTACTAGAGGTATCAGCACTAGTACTGTATTACATTTGCTCTTTGCGTCGGCACTAAGTCTATATAGGGCTATAATTTCCTAAACGTATGTCATAAATTATGATGGTATAAAACAATGTATTTATATGTTATTTCAAGTCGCATTTCAATTGGATATGTTCTGCAACGAGGATGGTTATAGGATGTATCTTTTTTTATGAACTTCTGCTAGTAAAACATCCTAGAATGCAATATTTACATAATGAGACCACAAGACATTTGGAAGACAGTCGCGTCGCCATTTTATAGTTGCTGCAGGATACGGATTCTCCTCGTAAAGATAGTTACGTTAACTGTCTTTGTATAAGGGACTGAGAAAGTTACAGGATAGGCTCCCAGAACACAGAACGGGCGGAAGTAAAAGAACAGAGCAGAAGTGAAATGTCTTGGCAGTTGAAGAAGCCTCAACATTTAGCGAGTTCAAACGAGGTGGGATTACCTTGTAAACTCCAGTACGTGTGAGCTTCTTTCGTGACTTGGTCACTTGTTAAACTCGATTTTGAAGGCTATGAGCCGACAGGAAAGTTACATGAAAACACTCCCGCGATTCCTAGTGTCATGTACAAATAGTTACTCGTTGAAGCAGCAACCAATGAACAGGTAGCTAGAGAGAGAGAGAGAGAGAGAGAGAGAGAGAGAGAGAGAGAGAGAGAGAGAGAGAGAGAGACCACACACGAAACCGCGAATTTCTAAGGTCTCTTAATCCTGTTTCACCTCTAGGTATGTCAGCAAACACTCAAATCACTTCAATGATAGTGAGATACGTAGAACTATTAATATTTGGGAAAATTAATTTTGCCTTAATTTTTTCCATGTCTTATGTATACATCGTAAATTCTGCTTCTTAGTCAACTATAGGATGTTTTCATTCTTTCGGATAGACTCGGGTTCGATCCCGGCTTCGGCCATCCTGATTTCCATTTTCCAGGAGTTTTGAAAGTCATTCCAATTAAATTCTAGGATGTTTCCTTAAAAAACCCTGGCCGACTCCTAGCCCTTTTACAACGCGTTACTCTACCAAGACCTAGTGCAGTTCAAGCTCACGCTTGACAAAAACAAAATAAAACATAGTGAAAACTCTCGACGTTTCTATGTTCTACCCGCAAATCACAGACGTGTGGTGTCGCAATAACCTTGTTCTGATTGGCTTAGTCAAATAAGTGACATCCCAGCACAAAGACACGCTACCAATGACCGCGAAGCAGAGTTGCATATTGGCCTATGCGCGTTAGGCACAGAAAAAAAAGTGTGAAAAGCTTCCAGCGATTATACGGAGTCCTTAAGATTGATAGTACTGAAGTAATGTCTACGATTGGCTCAATGATGATACCTACATATTAAATGTGAGCCAATAACAAGTATTCAAGGCAGTAAGTGCCGGTTGCCTTGCTTCCTTGGTGCGGTATTGTGTTACATATCAGTGAAACAATTCTACAGAGAGCCGTGCCAGGACTGGGGTGTTTGCTGTCATGTCGTAGGACTAGTGGAATTTAACGGTCCTTCTTAATAATCGAGCATGAGTTGAAAAGTACGCTTGAGAACAAACCGAGTACTTTGTACGAAGGTTATACGTTAGCGTAGAGATTTTATCTTGCTAATTATGGCTCTGGTAGAAGACACAGTAAATAGCGCCAATCTTCTAGGCCAAGAAAGTCTCCTAAACGCTTACACATTTGGACGATTATTTCACAGGAATCGCAAGCGTTCACTATTTTCATAACGAGAATTCACATTCGTCAAGGCAAATAGAAATACACGAAAAACAAAGTAAGTGAGGTGTTTTGGTAAATGCTTAATATCGAGGTTTTCAGCGCTGGTGAGGGGTGACATGAGGTGAGTATGGAGCAGCGCCGGAATGAAGAGGCGGGAGAAATGCGAGATCCACGAGAAAACCCGCCAACCAACGGCATCGCCCGGCACGATTGCCACGTGCGAAAATCCGGGGACCCAACCCGCTGGAAATTGAACCCGGATCGCCTTGATGGGAGGCAAGAGGTCTGACCCCTACGAATAAAAAAAAATAAGTATTTGACATGTAAAACTAACTTCCGAAACTCAACAAACCATCCACTTTCTTGTTGCGAAACACGTTTTCTATCCATTAACAGTGATTACCAACACACACACAAACACACACACACACACACACACACATATATATATATATATATATATATTTATTTATTTCAGCATGTTTCGTTACTTGATCACGATTCAAGAGGCAGTTCCTGAAGAAATCTAGATGAATAACACACCTTCAACAAGACAAGGAATCAATGCCCGTGTTATCTAACGTGAGGCACCTCTGGCAGCTAACTGGAGCAGATAACTGAGGCCGGTGTGAGATAACTGCCCTAATATAGCGAAATGTTCTGTCTCTAAACACTGGTTACTATCCTCACCAAAAATGCACGTATGCTCTGTCCAGCTTTCATCGTCAGCAGCTAGCAGAGTTCAGTTGAGAAATAATTATGTCTGGTGTTGTACGCGGCAAGGTTGGCCCTATTAAGCGTGTGCGGTAGATAAATAAACTCTAATATCACCATTTTGATGTTACGCGTTTCTAAAAGTCAGTATGGAAAAACTACAAGACCATAACTTTAGACAATGATATTAACACATTTTATGAGGGATAGTATGCTCTGAATGACGCAACTGTTAAAGTGTAGTCTATTGCGCTGTAATATAACGTACAAGATTTCAGCGGCAGAGATTGTTCTTCTGAAATACGTTACTCAAGAAACGTGTTTGCTAAGAAAGTTGGTATTAACTGTTAACCAGGATTGCTACTTTTTACATTTTTTTTTTTTTTTTGCAAATTCGCTTCGAAAAACCTACATTTTAAAGTAATGATTTTAGAGTTTAATTACGTACCAAGGCCTCTTAAGTCTTCTCACCCTCATGCACGTCTAGTAATGTGTAAACAAGACGACGCCCTGGGCACAAGAACAGCCAGGTGTGCTAGGCACGACATACCTTCATCATTGTTCGCACCCTGTGAGCGCTACAGTGGCCTATGTACAGCTTGGATTGGTATCTAATTTTTTGACTCGTCGCTAGGTGGGAGAGAGTATTTGTTCAGAGTTGTCGCTCATTTGACTGTCTCTATCAGAACAAGGGTACTGCGACACTACATGTCTGTGATTGGCTGGTAGAACCCCGAGAAGCTGAGAGTTAAATACAGCCAATCACTGATGTGAACATTAGTAGAGACCTGAAAATTTTGCAAATTAGAATTACAGCAGTTATAGGTCTGTATCGCGTTCACAATTGGCCGTTCACTTACTCTACACTTCCTGGACGTATATGAGCCAGTAATGAAACTATGATTGAATACAGGCACATTTCACTGTGTCAGCGAGCATCTAATAAACAGCTACTGTCTGCACGGCTACAAACATACATTCTTGGAGGCTAGCCTACAGGAACACGCGCATTTTTCCGGCTTATACACAAATGGTATTGAAAAAAGTCATTGCAAAATTCTTTTCATAAAAAACCGACGACTCTAACAGTATGTTAATAAAATATCTGTAAATCCTTGTAGCGTGATTTCGTCAGGGAATAAATTACACTTCAGGATTCTATTTTTTTATAACAGCGACGAAAATTGAAATGACTTTAAACTGAGTCAGGCCAGCCTCGCTCACAGCCTATGGATAGGATCATTAACTTTTCGAGAAAATAATTTTGTCCCAGTTTTTTCAGTGCCTTACGTGGACATCTGCAGGTGTACTTCATGGTTATTGGCAGCGTGTCTATGTGAAGAGCCGTATCTCATTCGACTGAGACAATCAGAACTAGGTTAACGCGACAACACACATCTGTGATTGACGGGTAGTACACCGAGATGCTGAGAGTTACAAACAGCCAATTACAATCATTGACAACGAAATAAGAGCTGCTGGCGTGGACGTAAGACATAGAAAAATAATTGTTGGAAAGTTCTTGTCACAAAAAATGAGAAGGTCTGCACATGCAGTTCTGAGCTCTTCGTACAGTAATATGATCTTACGTATTCCTGGAATTTTTTCAGAAGTGTATGTGCAGTGTACTGTGCGAGTAGGTACCAATTATTCGTTTGATGGAAGGGAAAACACATTTCTAAAAAGATTCAGAGAAATATTACCAAAACAATGTAAGAAATATTGTTTTTATTTCGATTAGGCCAACGAAGGACCACGATAGTAGTATGAAAATGGCGGTCCGGGCGCAGCGGCTGGCGGCTGTGGGTGTGTGGGTGACCTTGACCTTTGACTCCGTGACCTTGACCTTTGACCCCCTGTAACCCGACACCCCGACGCCATCTTGTTTCCGGCCGCCATCTTGTTTCCGGCTGCCATCGTGTTTCCGCCCGCCATCTTGTTTCCGCCCGCCATCTTTAATGACGTCAATTTCGAAAAAAAAAATAAATAAAAATTTAAAAAAATTTAAAAACTAAAAAAAAAGTTTAAAAATTCTGCCATCTTGTTTCCGACCGCCATCTTTAATGACGTCAATTTCGAAAAATTAAAAAAAAATTAAAAAATTCCAAAAAAAATATTTAAAAAAAAGTTTAAAAATTCTGCCATCTTGTTCCGACCGCCATCTTGGAGGTTTCTTCCGAGTCTTCCAAAAAATTTTGAATTTGCATTCCATCCTAACCCCACTTGCATTAAAAAATTAATTTAATTAAAATAAAATCTTTTTAATA